>JASVEL010009772.1:0-177127 GCA_032618575.1 Nicotiana noctiflora
TCAACTTTCGAACCTGCTGATAATAGGTGAATTTGACTATAATTATACTCTAAATAATCACACTTTATTATAAGAACAATGTTGTTAAAAGGACAAAATGCTTTGATTAGTGTTTGATTGTGTTTTACAGGTACATGTGATGCATTGGATGCTTTAAAAAGCCATTTTGAAGCCATAAGTTGATGAAAAGGCCAAGAGAAGAGCTAAAGTGAAGAGGGCTGGACGAAGCAGTGAAGAAACAGAAGCACTGTTCATCCGCGGTCCACTCGCGGTCTCTGTGGGATCGATCTTGGACTTATTAAACCAAGTTATATTGACTACGACCGTTGCTTGGACGTGAATCAATTTTGAGTTATCCTAATTGGACTCTAATTTGTTTTCTTAGCTCTAAAACCTCTATATAAACTCCTAGTTTGCCCCATAGAGGCATGTACTTTATTTCTTCAATACTTTTGCAAGGTTTTAGTAGGAGAGATTCCTCTCAAACTCTTTCTATTATTTTATATCAAGCAATTCTTTATGATTTCAATTATTATTCTTTTTGTTTCTTCAAGCATGAGTAGCTAAATTCTTTTCTAAGGTTTTGATGGAACCTATTGATAGATGAATTTATCGTTTATGTGATTACAAATTGTGACTTAGATTTCTATTTGTTCAACTTCATTCTTATTGTAGTTAATTGGTAGACGTCCCAATTAAGCGGTGCCTATTTAGTGTGCATAACTTGGAAAAGAGTGCATATTTAGGTTTATTGTTGAACAACACCACACCTAGGTTATTAGAGGAATCTATAATTTTAGGCGTAAAGACGGGATAAGGAATAACGAAGTCTTGGGTGCAATCTAAAGTGAACTATTCAAATTAAAGCTAGCTAGGGTAGCTCGGGAGAGTGCACTAGTAAATTATTGTAATTGCTCGGGAGAGGGTTACGATACACATAGCGTTCATGATTGATAGAATATATTAACAATTTGTATGAGCATCACGATAAGGGATTCCATCAATAGGGGAAATCAACACCTTAGTCTTTCTCTATATTATTTCATTCAACATTCAATTCTTTCTTTTAAAGCATTCTTTAATTCTTGCAAACTAGCTATTCGAAAATCATACACAAAGATATTCTAAATTTTGGGAACTTGATTCGTAAGTACTCTTGGGTTGTGAAAGTTGTGATTGATAGGTTAATTCCCTGTGGGATCGATCTTGGACTTATTAAACCAAGTTATATTGACTACGACCGTTGCTTGGACGTGAATCAATTTTGGCGCCGTTGCTGGGGAATTAACGGAATTATCAATTGCCATTGCCAGAACTTCAAGATTCTTGTGTATTCAGGTTCTTTCTACACTATACATTGAATATTTTGATGTTTGTTGATTTGGGTATTCAGGTGCATGCCTAGAAAATCTGCAAGGACTGGAGAACTAATCGAAGGACTCTCAGACCCCGAGCAAACTTTCCGGGCACGTAACAAAGCCATCAAACAAATTCAACAATCTCAACAACCAATCAAACTAGACTTCGACATGGGTGACATGAACGCTCAAAACCAGCAAGCAGGGCTAAACATGCAAGAGGCACAGGAGGCACAGGAAGGTGCATTGTTCGACTGGGCACAACCCACAGCGGATAATTTGGCAACTGCCATCGTTGTGCCAACAATTCAAGCCGAGTCTTTCCGGATTACCAACAACATGCTTCACTTGTTGCAAAACAAGGGATTATTCTCTGGGTCTCAGGTTGAAGATCCACGGCAGCACCTCAAAAACTTTCTATCAATATGCAAAACACAAAGGCAACCGAATGTAACTCCGGAAGCTATCAGATTACTACTTTTTCCATTCTCAGTTACAGGAGCAGCACAGATATGGCTAAACTCACTCCCAATAAACTCCATTGCAACTTGGGATGAGTTAGTCAAACAATTCCACAACAAGTTTCATCCACCCAACAAAACAGCTCAACAAATTGATGAGATTGTGAGCTTCAAACAAAAACCATTGGAAACACTACATGAAACTTGGGGAAGATTCAAAGGCATGCTTGTTATGTGTCCTCACCATGGGATTCCTGAACAGATGTTGGGTCAAAGGTTCTACATGGGACTTTCTGATAGTATGAAGAATATTGTAGATGCTTCAGCAGGTGGGGCTTTTCTGAGCAAGACTTGGAGAGAGGGCCAAAATTTGCTAGACAAGATGGCTCAAAATTCCGGGTGGACGTCCAGGAATGCTCCTATCACACCAGTAGTACACTCTGTACCTCTGGATCCATCCAACACTCTGGAGGAGAACGTGGCAACTCTATTGACACAAATGATCATCCTGACAAAGAAGGTGGAAGAATCTGGGGTCAAGCAGCAAGTTCACATTGTAGACACTACCAATGGTGGTTTATGCACATCTTGCATTAGCCAACCCATAGGTAATCCATGGGCTGCAGACCAAGAACATCATCATCAGCATGAAGATATGAACTATGTGGCTAACTATGGAGGACAGCGACAAGGTAATCAAAACTGGGGCCAACAGGCTCCAATGCAATACAGACCTCCCCAGCCACAATTCAATGCAGCAGGTATGAGGCCACCACACAACATGGCTCCATATCCTAGACCTCAGAATTTCGGCAATCAGCAGCAGGGATATTATCCACCTCCACCACAGCATGGGGGTAGACATGACGATGGGTTTGCAGAATTGAAAGCTATGATGCAGCAGGTAATCGGGTCAAATGCCAAAACCAATGAGAGAATAGATGCACATGACGCAGCAATCAAAAATATGGAAGTGCAGATGGGGCAGATTGCTATGTCACTAAACAATCGGCCTCAAGGGAAATTACCTGCAGATACTCAAACGAACCCAAAGGACCAAATCCCAAAGCAAATAATGGCAGTGACTCTGAGAAGCGGTAGAGATCTTGATGCTGAGAATGAAAGTGAAAATATTGACAGACAGGCTGAGACACCTGCGCCATTGCACATTGAACTGGATGAGTCCACAGGGTTGACAGAAGTCACAGTCCAACCAATTGTTGAAAATAAAGAAACAAAACAGGGAACGGAGAAAGTAACAGAACATGTAGAGCAACAGATTGATGAGAAAGTAATAGAAAAAGAAAAATCCCAAGTCACCGGGAAGAAGAGGCCTCCACCACCATTCTCCCAAAGGTTGGCCAAACATCAGAAAGAGGAGCGATACAAAAAGTTCTTCGACATGCTCAAGCAAATCCAGGTAAAGATCCCATTAATTGAAGCTTTAAAAGAAATGCCAGGTTATGCTAAGATGATGAAGGATTTGATGTCGCGGAAATTTGATTTCCAAGACTTGGCCACAGTTACACTCACACAGACTTGTAGTGCAGTGGTTTCCAGACCCATTGCTGAGAAGCTATCTGATCCAAGTAGTTTCACCATCCCATGCACTATAGGGAATTATGCCTTCACTAAGGCTTTATGCGATTTGGGGGCAAGCATTAATCTCATGCCCTTAGTTATCTATAAGAGGTTAGGTATTGGGAGGGCCAGACCCACCTCTATGCTTTTACAGCTTGCTGACAGGACGGTTAAGCGTCCATTTGGTATTATAGATGATGTGCTAATCCAGGTTGGGAAGTTCGTGTTTCCCGCCGATTTTGTTATTCTTGATTGCAGGGTCGACGAAGAAATTCCCCTAATCCTGGGAAGACCATTCCTAGCTACTGGAAGAGCTATAATTGACTGTGAAACCGGGGAACTCAAGATGAGGTTGAACGATGAGGAGATCATCTTCAATGTGCAAAAATCCATGAGGCGCCCTAGCGAGTTCGCAAATTGCTCTCTAATCGATGCGGTTGATGTAATAGTGGAAATCGACGATGCAGAACTGACTATCGAAGACCCACTGCAAGCATGCCTGATGAACATGGAAGAAGTAAATGGTGAATGTCTGGCCGAATGGGTATTATCCTTGGAAGGGAAGGGATTTTGGAAGCGAGAGATCGAATTCGAACCCTTACACCTAGAAAAAAGAGAAAACCCACCAGCAAAGCCATCCATAGAAGAGCCACCAAAGCTTGAACTTAAACCACTACCATCACATCTCAGATATGAGTATTTAGGCCCTAACTCCACATTACCTGTTATTATCTCATCCAGTTTGTTAGATGTGCAGGCTCAAAAGCTTATACAGGTACTCAAGGAATGCAAGACTGCCATCGGGTGGACCATGGCAGACATAAAAGGGATCAGCCCAGCCTATTGCATGCATAAAATCCTCTTGGAAGATGGACATAAACCTTCCAGGGAACATCAAAGAAGGCTGAACCCCAACATGAAGGAAGTGGTGAAGAAGGAGGTAATAAAGTGGCTAGATGCGGGAATAATCTTCCCAATCTCAGACAGCAGCTGGGTGAGTCCGGTCCAATGTGTACCCAAGAAAGGAGGCATGACGGTGGTGAAAAACGACAACAATGAACTGATCTCAACAAGAACCGTCACCGGATGGAGAATATGCATGGACTACAGGAAACTGAATCTAGCCACTCGCAAGGATCACTTCCCACTTCCCTTCATTGATCAAATGCTTGACAGGTTGGCAGGGAGATCTCACTTTTGCTTTCTGGATGGATACTCGGGGTACAATCAAATCTCTATAGCCCCCGAAGATAGAGAAAAGACCTCCTTCACATGCCCTTATGGTATCTTCGCCTTCAGGAGGATGCCATTCGGACTATGCAATGCACCTGCCACTTTTCAAAGGTGCATGATGGCTATTTTCACTGACATGGTAGAAGACATTATGGAAGTGTTCATGGATGATTTCTCAGTGGTTGGAAATTCATTCGACGAATGCCTAGCCAATCTGAATAGAGTATTACAAAGATGCATGGAAACAAACTTAGTACTAAACTGGGAGAAGTGCCACTTTATGGTTCAAGAAGGTATAGTACTTGGGCACAGGGTTTCAAGCAAAGGCATTGAGGTGGACCGTGCTAAAGTTGACATCATTGCAAAGTTGCCTCCACCAACATCTGTCAGGGCCATAAGAAGCTTTCTTGGACACGCCGGATTTTACCGGAGGTTCATTAAAGACTTCTCCAAAATATCAAACCCTCTCTGTAAGTTACTGGAGAAAGACCATTCTTTTGTTTTTACTGACGAATGCAGGATTGCTTTTGAGGAACTGAAAAAGAGGCTGGTCACAGCACCCATCATCATTGCCCCGGACTGGGATCAACCGTTTGAGTTAATGTGCGATGCAAGTGATTATGCAGTGGGGGCAGTACTGGGCCAGAGGAAAGATAAACTGATGCATCCAATATACTATGCAAGCAGAACTCTGAATGGAGCACAGCTAAACTACACAATGACGGAAAAGGAGATGCTAGCGGTTGTGTTTGCATTC
The DNA here is from genome assembly GCA_032618575.1 of Nicotiana noctiflora. Classification (NCBI taxonomy): domain Eukaryota; kingdom Viridiplantae; phylum Streptophyta; class Magnoliopsida; order Solanales; family Solanaceae; genus Nicotiana; species Nicotiana noctiflora. Next base: position 5,391 of record JASVEL010009772.1, read on the forward strand.
GACAAATTTCGGTCCTATCTCATAGGATCAAAGGTAATCGTCTACACGGACCATGCAGCTTTAAGATATCTAATTGATAAAAAGGACTCTAAGCCACGCCTAATTCGTTGGGTGTTGCTTCTCCAAGAGTTCGACCTCGAAATCAGAGATAGAAAAGGCACTGAGAATCAAGTAGCTGACCATTTGTCAAGACTTGAAGGAGCTGAACTTGTCAAAGAGAGTGGGAAATTCTGGAAACTTTTCCAGACGAGCAATTGCTCACAACTACTCTCCTGAAAGCTCCATGGTATGTTGACTACGCTAATTATCTGGCCAGTGGCATTGTTCCTTATGACCTATCATCGGTCCAGCGGAAAAGATTTTTTCGTGAAAGTCGGCATTATTATTGGGATGAACCATACTTGTTTAGGATATGTCTTGATAACATGATCCGGAGATGCGTCCCCGAGATAGAACAATCTTCTGTTTTGCAGGCATGTCACGCTTCAGCATACGGCGGGCACTTTGGAGGAATTCATACAGCTGCCAAAATACTCGAGGCCGGTTTCTATTGGCCGACAGTATTTAAGGATGCACACTTGTGGGTGAAAGGTTGCAACGAATGTCAACGCACCGGAAACATCTCTCGGCGTCATGAGATGCCAATGAATCCAATCCAGCAGGTGGAAGTATTCGATGTCTGGGGAATAGATTTCATGGGGCCCTTCATTAGCTCATACGGAAATAAGTACATACTTGTTGCTGTTGATTACGTGTCCAAATGGGTGGAAGCTGCAGCACTACCTACCAATGATGCTAAGGTGGTAGTGGGATTTTTAAAGAAGAATATTTTCACCCGGTTTGGGACTCCAAGGGCCATCATTAGTGACGGGGGCACACACTTTTGCAACCGAGCCTTTGAGAAATTATTGGCCAAATATGATGTTAAACACAAGGTGGCCACTCCATATCACCCGCAAACTAGCGGACAAGTTGAGGTCTCCAACAGGGAGATTAAAAGTGTACTGACCAAAACAGTGAACGCTACAAGAACCGACTGGTCCAGGAAGCTCGATGACGCACTATGGGCATATAGAACAGCATTCAAAACACCCATTGGCATGTCTCCTTATAAATTGGTGTTCGGAAAAGCTTGTCACTTGCCGGTTGAATTAGAACATAAAGCGTGGTGGGCAACTGAAACAATTGAATCTCAACTTGGAGGAAGCAGGTAAAGCAAGGTTGACCGGATTACATGAGTTGGAAGAATTTCGGTATCTAGCATTTGAAAATACGAGATTGTATAAAGAGAGGATGAAGCGGATCCATGATCAAAATATAGTTGAGCGTACCTTCAAAAATGGGGACAAGGTACTACTATACAATTCAAGATTACGGTTGTTCCCAGGTAAATTGAAATCAAGGTGGTCAGGACCCTTCAAGGTAATTGAGGCATTTGAGTCCGGAGCTGTGGAAATTCAAACTATGGATGGAGCACGTACCTTTAAGGTAAACGGATAGAGGTTGAAACAATACATAGGCCTGGATGACATGGAGGACAAGATAGAATTGCACTTGAATGAACCTCAAAGGTCCAGCGAGCCTTAAAATGCGCTAAGCTGAGTCGTGCCGCGACGTTAACTCAAGCGCTACGTGGGAGGCAACCCACGAACATGTTGTAAGTAATTTAATATTAGTAGTAAGTAATAAGGATTAAAAGAAAAAAAACAAATAAAAATCTTTTGCTGAAACAGTCGAATTTTTTTCATAAGGGAGCACTGTCCGCGGTCCACTCGCGGACCGCGGCTGAACCGCGGAAAAATACCCTCTCTGAACTTCTCTGTTCGCGGTCCATCCGCGGTCGCGAGCCAACCGCGAAAAAATGCCTTCTCTGAATCTCGACTGTTCGCGGTCCGCTCGCGGCCGCGAACGAACCGCGGACAGTCGCGGTCAGTTCCGCGGTTGGCCAAATTTCAAGTTTTTTTTTTAATTTTTCCCTCCCCCCTTTTTCTAAACCCTAAATAACTTAACCCCCCTTCCCCATAACCCAAAACAGCCGCCCCTCCCCTCTCAAATCTCTCTCTCTCTAAATTCAAATCCTCTCCCTTCTCTCTAAAAATCCCCATCCCTCTCTTCTACAAATCATCCCTTTCTTCCACCCCACTTCTCCATTACTATAACTTGTAAGTTTCTTTACTTATCTCTTTTATTTTGCTCCATTTTTTTAGGTTTTGATTGTTTAGTTTGTATAAATATTTAGTTAGTCTTAGTTAGGGTCTATTCATGAATGTTGCTTGATTTATCATTGTGCTTTTAATCTTGCCATGAAATTACTTTAAGGAACATTGTTCTACGATTGATGTTGGGAGAAGAATGGGTGTTGGGTTGTTATTTGTGTTGATTTTATGACTTGGAAACCCTAATAGTAGTTCTACAAGATATATGTGTTGGTTGGTTAAGTTAGGGCACATTACATTGAGCCTAATAGACTAATGGTAATTAGGAGACATAATGCCAACTTTTACAATGGTTATTGAATAATTTTTGGGATGGACTAAGTAAATAACATGTGTGCCAAGAACTAAGTGTGGGGTTCGCAATTGGGCATGTAGGGAATAGTGAGATAAAGAGTTTGCGGGAATTACACAGAGTTGATGGTCAATTGTGAATTATCAAGGATGGCGAAGTCTGAGTAGCCTTCCACTAACTAACAGTTTATACACTTTTTGGCTATCTTAATTGTACAGGATCATGGCTCCAAAGAGATCACGACATGGTGCGAGCTCATCCAGGCAACCAACTTATGATGAATCTCGGTTTGCCGATGAAGGGGCGGAAACTGCATTTAACATCAAAGCAAACAAAAAGTGGCTTCAAGAGGTTGAAGTGGACAGAATAGCCATCCGCTCAGAAAAGCTGGAAATGTATGATGAGATCCGACGGCGAGAGATGGAGTTCCTTTTTGAAACACCCACTACAGTAAACAAGATGCTGGTCAGAGAATTCTATGCCAACGCCCCGTACTCCTCATTGAGACGAGTTTTCGTCAAAGGTAAGCATGTAGATGCTCATATTCCCACCATTAGGCAGGTACTTCGCCTACCACTACACACGAGTGATATTGATTATTACCATGATAGGCCCGGTGTCACATGGGACATGTTAATTGAGGCCTTATGTGTAGATGGTGTTCCCGTATGGATTCGGAACCAAACTCTGCATTCTAACTGTTTCACTCACATTGCCAAATGTTGGTTTTCTATAATTTGCAACCGCATTCTGCCCTCAAGTAACACTACAGATGTTACCTTTAATAGGGCTCTGTTGACTTGGTGCTTGGTAACACACCGGGATGTTGATATTGCCCGGGTTATTAGTGACGAGATGGTACTGAGGGGATCCCTCACTGCCAAGGGTTTCTATTACCCATCTCTTGTCACTTCCTTGTGTCTCCTCAACCACACCCCAGTTCATGAGACTGACGGTGAGTTACTACCAAAAGCTCCATTTAGAGCTGCCACTATTCGGGTTGGACGAGACAACACACCCATTGACTTAGATGATGATGATGATCCTGTACCGGAGGCCCGGGCCAGCCACTCCATGGATTCAGCTGGACCCTCCAGACCTGCTCCTCGCGGAGCAAGCATGTCTAGATCCGACTCCACACGACCTATGCTGAGGTCAATGGAGGAGGAAGTGGCTGCTCTACGCACTTCAGTTGACGGTCTACACACACGACTAGATGCCATGTCAACTAGGCAAGCCCGGTCGGAGAACAAATTTATGGCATGGTTCAGAGCACTTGGGAGAGCATGCCATGTCGACCCATCCACTGTTTCCGACTCCGAGTGAGTCACAGGTAAGTTTTCTTAAACCCCATTGTGCTTTCATATTGTTTATACCATGAGGACATGGCATATTTTTAAGTGTGGGGTGGGAAACTTATCTTGTAGATGATGTATATATTAGTGTAGTAAGTAATATAAAATAATAAAAATACAAAAAAATCAGAAAATTTTAAAAATCCAAAAATATGAGTAGAGGACTCTTCCTGATGACGGACTATTTAGGACAAGTACTCTTGAGGGAAGTAGTCCACGTAGGAATTTTTCTTTCTTTTTATTTTCTTTTTATAGGTAATGTATCATTCCCCCTTGGTTTTTCTTTTGACCACGGTTCTTTTCCAAGGGTTTTTATTTGAACCGGGTTAGGTAGATTTTTTTTTAGGAGTAGAGGTAAAAGGGCAACATGTAACTCCAAATATGCACATTAGCAAAAGCGTAAATTGAACTTGAGAATGTATCATCTAAACTTGATTGTAGAATCTCAATATGCCTTAAATTGCACAATAATGCTTGCTTGAACATTGATAGGATTTTGTAGATAAACCGGATTCCAAATGAGTTGCATGCCATGTGTGTGTGAGGTTGCTACTTACATTGTATGTTGTACATGATTCCTAGAACTTGCCCTGTGTGTTTGCAAAGCGAAATAGAAGTTGTTTGGTTGTAGAGAGGATAGAGGCATTTCTTTGTGTAACCCCATATATCAATAGACATGAATTCACCCGTACATTATATCTTAGTTAACCCCTTTGAGCTTCAAGCCTATTTCTTTGATAACCCTTGAATGTTCTTCAAATTATTATATTTGTTCTACTTTACCTCCTAGAAGCACTTGTATTGTAATGAATATGCAAAAGTTTAAGTGTGGGGTGAAGGGAAATTGAAAAGGGAAAATCAAGAATAAATGATAGAAAATAGTAAGCTGGCCAAAATAATATAAATGTGTTGCAAAGCAATGAGAAAAAGAGCGATATCAATGTATATATGAAAATTACAAAGGCCAGTTACACCAACAAAAGAAAAATGGGGATTAAAAGCCAATAAAGGTGAATAAATGTTTTCGGGAGACATAAGGGAGAAAACTAAAAGGGAAAGTGGTGAAAGAGAAAAGAAAAGTGCTTAGGGAGGTTAGTCACTACACCCAAAAGTATCCTACCCGTCCCATAGCCTACATTACAACCCTTAAAGACCTCTTGATCTATGATTGGATAACTCGATTAGTGGAGTATTACACTAGGGGCAAGCTTATGGTGTGTCTGTACTCATATAAATGTTCTTTGTTGAGAGTGAGTGAATTTTCCTGATATCTATAAGTTCCATGTATTTGAATTGTTAATGTGTGGGAACTTCTCTCAATAACTTTTGTGAGGGCATGTAATTCAAGAGGAAGAAGGTAAATTTGCAAGATTTTGGTAATAAGTAGAGTAAGTAATAACGTACGGGCATGAGAATTTACAGTTAAGTAAAGATTATACATATCTTAGGTTGTTCATGTATAATAAGCTTTTGTGACATATTTTGGGGGAGACAAAAATTTTTAATTGGCCTAAGGTGTGATTAAAGGTTGCTCGAGGACGAGCAAAGGTTTAAGTGTGGGGTATTGATAATAGGTGAATTTGACTATAATTATACCCTAAATAATCACACTTTATTATAAGAACAATGTTGTTAAAAGGACAAAATGCTTTGATTAGTGTTTGATTGTGTTTTACAGGTACATGTGATGCATTGGATGCTTTAAAAAGCCATTTTGAAGCCATAAGTTGATGAAAAGGCCAAGAGAAGAGCTAAAGTGAAGAGGGTTGGACGAAGCAGTGAAGAAACAGAAGCACTGTTCATCCGCGGTCCACTCGCGGTCGCGGATGAACCGCGAAAAACGAAGCCCTCTGAATCTTGACTGTTCGCGGTCCGCTCGCGGCCGCGAACGAACCGCGGAGGTCCAAGCGGCAGTTATCCTAATTGGACTCTAATTTGTTTTCTTAGCTCTAAAACCTCTATATAAACTCCTAGTTTGCCCCATAGAGGCATGTACTTTATTTCTTCAATACTTTTGCAAGGTTTTAGTAGGAGAGATTCCTCTCAAACTCTTTCTATTATTTTATATCAAGCAATTCTTTATGATTTCAATTATTATTCTTTTTGTTTCTTCAAGCATGAGTAGCTAAATTCTTTTCTAAGGTTTTGATGGAACCTATTGATAGATGAATTTATCGTTTATGTGATTACAAATTGTGACTTAGATTTCTATTTGTTCAACTTCATTCTTATTGTAGTTAATTGGTAGACGTCCCAATTAGCGGTGCCTATTTAGTGTGCATAACTTGGAAAAGAGTGCATATTTAGGTTTATTGTTGAACAACACCTCACCTAGGTTATTAGAGGAATCTATAATTTTAGGCGTAAAGACAGGATTAGGAATAACGAAGTCTTGGGTGCAATCTAAAGTGAACTATTCAAATTAAAGCTAGCTAGGGTAGCTCGGGAGAGTGCACTAGTAAATTATTGTAATTGCTCGGAGAGGGTTACGATACACATAGCGTTCATGATTGATAGAATATATTAAAAATTTGTATGAGCATAACGATAAGGGATTCCGTCAATAGGGGAAATCAATACCTTAGTCTTTCTCTATATTATTTCATTCAACATTCAATTCTTTCTTTTAAAGCATTCTTTAATTCTTGCAAACTAGCTATTCGAAAATCATACACAAAGATATTCTAAATTTTGGGAACTTGATTCGTAAGTACTCTTGGGTTGTGAAAGTTGTGATTGATAGGTTAATTCCCTGTGGGATCGATCTTGGACTTATTAAACCAAGTTATATTGACTACGACCGTTGCTTGGACGTGAATCACCTGCCGGTCTGGAATGGCCACCGGCTCTTCCTCATAAAATAGTTCATTGTCCAATTTGACAGTATTGAAGTCTAACACATGTGTAGGATCGCCGTGGTACCTCCGAAGCATAGATACATGGAAAACTAAATGTACGGCTGATAAGCTAGGTGGCAGTGCTAGTCTGTAAGCCACCTCTCCCACTCGGTCCAAAATCTCAAATGGACCAATATACCTAGGACTAAGCTTGCCCTTCTTTCCGAACCTCATCACGCCCTTCATAGGCGATACCCAGAGCAATACCTGCTCGCCAAGCATCAAATCCACATCTCTGACCTTACGGTCTGCATAAGTCTTCTGTCTGGACTGAGCTGAACGGAATCTCTTCTGGGTAGTCTTGACCTTGTCTAAGGCCTCCTGAACTAAGCCTGTACCCAGCAACAGAGCCTCTCGCAGCTCAAACCATCTGATTGGAGACTGACATTGCCTACCATACAACGCCTCATACGGAGCCATCTGAATGATAGACTGGTAGCTGATGTTGTAGGCGAACTCTGTTAATGGTAGAAACTGGCCCCACGAGCCTCCAAAATCAATTACACGGGCTCGGAGCATGTCCTCTAGGATCTGAATAGTCTTCTCGGACTAACCGTCCGTCTGAGGATGGAAAGCTGCACTCAACTAAACCTGGATGCCTAACTCCTGCTGGACCGCTCTCCAGAAACGCGAGGTAAACTACGTACCCCGATCTGAGATAATAGACACCGGCACCCCATGAAGGCGAACAATCTCCCTAATGTAAATCTCTGCTAGCATCTCCGATGAGTAAGAAACAGATACAAGAATGAAGTGTGATGACTTGGTCAGCCTATCAACGATGACCCAAATAGCATAAAATCTCCTCCGAGTCAAAAGAAGTCTAGTAACAAAATCCATTGTAGTCCGCACCCATTTCAGCTCGGGAATTTCAATGCTTTGGAATACACCACCAGGCCTCTGGTGCTCATATTTCACCTGCTGACAGTTTAGACACCGAGCGACATATGCAACAATGTCGTTCTTCATCCTATGCCACAAATAGTGCTGCCATAAGTCCTGATACATCTTTGCAGCGCCCGGGTGAATAGAATACCACAAATTATGGGCCTTCACAAGATAAACTCTCGATTCCCCTCAACATTGGGCAGACAAACTCGCCTCTAAAATCTTAATACTTCGTCATCATCTAGAGTTACCTTCGTGGCACCTCCCCGCTGTACAGTATCCTTCAGGTCATGCAAATGAGGATCATCAAATTGCTTCTCACGGATACGCTCTAATAAGGAAGAACGAGCGACCGTGCAGGCTAATACCTTGCTAGGCTTAGAAATGTCTAGTCTCACGAACCAATTAGATAAGGTCTGAACATCTAGAGCAAGTGGTCTCTGGCTGACCGGAATATAAGCGAGACTACTTATGCTGGAAGACTTTCTACTCAACGCATCGGCCACCACATTGGCCTTACCTGGGCGATACAAGATAGTAACATTATAGTCCTTCAGCAACTCTAACCATCTCCTATGTCGCATATTGAACTACTTTTGCTTGAACAAATACTGTAGGCTTTTGTGATCCGTGTACACCTCGCACGCCACACCATATTGATAATGCCTCCATATTTTTAAGGCATGAACTACTGCTGCTAGTTCAAGATCATGAACAGGATAATTCTTCTCATCGATTTTCAACTGTCTCGAAGCATAAGCAATAACCTTGCCATCCTGCATTAATAACGCTACAAGCCCAATACGGGATGCATCACAGTAAAATGTGTAAGGCCCTGAACCCGTGGGTAAAATTAACACCGGTGTCGTAGTCTAAGCTGTCTTGAGCTTCTCAAAGCTCGTCTCACACTCATCTGACCATTTGAACTGGGCACCCTTCTACAAATCGACGGTAATAGCTTGCTAACCCCAAGAAACTCTAAATCTCGGTCATCGAAGCTGGTTGAGGACAATTCTTGACTGCCTCAATTTTCTTTTGGGTCCACCTGAATGCCCTATACTAACATGATATGACCCAGCAATGCAACTGTACTTAGCTAGAACTCATACTTTTGAAATATCTGCATATAGCTGACTATTTTTTTAGAGTCTGGAGAGCCACTCTGAGATGTTGCGCATGCTCTTCCTGACTGCGGGAGCAAATAAATATGTTATCCATGGGTACTATCACGAGCCAGTCTAACTAAGGCATGAACACCTCGTACTTATACACATAACCATGACTTTGGCCATAAGAGTCGTCCCTAAATTATAACATTGCCAATTAACTACGTGTTATCAAATACCTTATTCCAAAGCTCTCACATTACTCAAAATGAGATATGGAGACCTCGTGATTACTTTCCCGAATTAATGAGTCATATTTATCCTCACGTAGGTGCTCGTCTCAAAGGCTAAACTTAACGGTAAATACGAATAGAAACTTTACAAGAATTGTCAAATAGTCCTAACAGGCATGACTCTCATTTAAAAATGTAATACTAAAATTTCATAAAAGAAGAATTTTAAACACGTAAACTCTTACCACCAGGACCTGGTCATCACATGACATCCACCGCAGTTTGAACCTCGGTTTAGAAATATTTTACATTATGCAAAAATTTGAGGACCTCATCCTCAACTCTAAATCACTAGTACTTGCACATTGTATCATTTGCAATTTTTTTTCATTTCCTTTCTTTCTTCCTTTCAATAATTGTCCGTCAAAGAGAATCACGACATAAAATGAACCCTCATAATGATAAGGCATACAATTAGTGATTAAAATTAGTTATTCCAAGAATTATATCAAAACTAACTGTAATAAGTAATATAATGTCACTATTAGCCTCATGGATATTTTAGTGACTAACACCTAACAATAAGGGTGTCTATCCTCATGTAATAACCCAACGTGAGTATTCCCATAAGCAGATTTGATGATTACGATGCTCACTCATGAGTGGAGCATATTAAGAGGACTCGCCTAAATAGTTCAAAAACCAATCAAATTTAGGAGAAATATCCTTTTCATAACTGCAAAAATTATACATATGATGACACCATCTGGTGTAGCGACCATTAGTCATACCATAAAAATTATATCAACGGTTGGGTCTCCACCTTTAGGATTTTCACCTCCACCTCTAACATCCTGACCTCTACATCTGCATGTAAGATAAATATTAACTGCAATGGAGCGTGTAGTCTGAGTGCTTTCGTAAAATTACATTTCTCCAAAATTCCACATTCACAAAAATCCTTTGAGGCCTAGCTAACTTAATGCACATGAAGACATATTCGGACACTATCATGGTGACCTGGTACAACCGTTCAGATTGCATATACCATGCAGAGAATCTGGGACGTGATGTCTTCAGAACATTTTCTTAAAATAGAGTTTAGTAGGTAGTGTTGCGTTGGCCGGCTTGCCCTCTCGTAGGCTTGCCACAAACATCGACGGCCAATTTCCTCTTTTGCTATTGTCGTAACACTACTAAGCTACCCCATTTACTCATATACTCTTCGTTATTCTCTGGGGGCGGTTCTTACACCATACAAAGAACCAACCTTAAATATGTATAAATTATTTAGGGGACCTTTTCATACCATATATAAATACATTCCATGCCAAACTGACATAACGCATGGCCATCCGGTCCATTCACTAATAGTGGAATTCCTCCTTTTGGCTATAAGTCGGAGTAACAACATCCAATAATTCACAATATTTTCCTTCACAACTTAGATAAATCAATCAGACATCAAGGTCCGTTAAAACCCCACACGATTCATTGGGTGATCTCCGGATATAATTGCATCTTCCGTTGGAACCATAACTGGTGTGGTAAATACATTATCTTCCCACTACGTTTGTTTGCCATCCGAAGTACAGTAGAATCAACCCCCTCGCATTTGACTATTCTCACGTTCTGTAATTCCTCACAACAGCGGTCAAGCACAATCTTGTGGGCTCTCAAAATATGCACCGCTAAAGGTGGTAGCGAAGAGTTTGGTGAAACCTATCCGACCTCTATAAGATTTTTAAAGGCATAGTTGATCTATCACCAGCCCGTGCCATTGTTCGGTTGGAGAAGCAGTACGTGACTTTGCCGGAAGACAAGAGTGGAAATTCAACTTAACATTTAAAGAACAAATTCGGACGATAAGAAAGAACAAATGAGAGACTTTTTCCTAATTCAATAGACTCTAGAGGACGAGTACAAATGTCTCTGTACCCACCCCTCAAACTCTACTAAGTTTGTTTGTGAGTTGTGAGACCTATGTAACTTAGAGCTCTGATACCAACTTGTCACGACCCGGATTTACCCCACCATCGGGATCGTGATGGCGCCTACTCGTGGTAGCTAGGCAAGCCAAGTCATTCAACATTTTCCTGTTCATACCATTATTTTTGTTCTTATGTTTAATAGCAAGAAATAATTACTCAAATTTTTAAATGCGGAAGTCTTTCAAATTAAGAGATGAATAATAATAATGTCTACTCAAGATGTGGGGTCACCAACTCACGAACTACTAAGGAATAACTACAATTAATAGTCTGAAAGAAAATAATTAACAACCATCTGTCTTGGAACAATGAGACCACAGCAATAACAAAAATAAATAGACGAGACGCCGGGCCTGCGGACGCCTGCAAGCTACCTCGGTCTTGGAAGTGCAGTAACCCCACTAGTACTCTACTGCTGCTACTCCCGCTAAAAACCTGGACCTGTGCAAAAACGCACAGAAGTTCACTATCAGCACAATCCGACCCCATGTGCTGGTAAGTGCCTGGCCTATCCCGGCGAAGTAGTGACAAGCCTAGGACTAGACACTTACATAAACCTGTGCAGTTCTATACAATGTATATACCACAAAATAACAGAATTATCGATTAATACAACTAAAAAAATAGGTATCATGTTGGGGAAACACACTCAGCAACATATAATAAATCAGTAAAGACAATCAGAGTGTAATAAAAACAGCTATCACCAACACAAGAAATTTAATAGTTGCACGGCATCGCCCTTCGTACTTTTACTCTTATCCTCACCAAATAATCAAATAAAATTGCACGGTATCACCCTTCATGCTTTTACTCTCATCCTCACCAAATAAGCAAATAAAAGTACACGACATCACCCTTCGTGCTTGTACTCTCATCCTCACATCCATGGCACGACATGATCCTTCGTGCATGGTTTAAACAACAACGGCACGGAAATGTTCCTTCATGCATAATCTGTAAAACAAGGCACGGCATGATCCTTCGTGCATAATCAGTAAAATAAGGCACGGCATGATCCTTCGTGCATAATCAATAAAATAAGGCACGGCATGATCCTTCGTGCATAGTCAATAAAACAAGGCATGGCATCACCCTTCGTGCATTATCATTCTTCCTCACCCAAATAACAATCACAGTTAAGGGAAAAAGAATGAAACAAAATATATGAACCATCCAGGCAAGGGAAACAATAATCATCACAGTAAGGTCCCGGCAAGGTAAACAATAATCAACTTCACAATAAAGTCCCGGCAAGGGAAACGATAATCAACTTCACAATAAAGTCCCGGCAAGGGAAACAATAATCAACTTCACAATATATGTCAACAAACGACTCACAGTCATGCTCGATGTCAGTGTATAGATGCTCGTCACCACAGCCTATACACCGTACTCGATCACATAGCAATTAGCACATTCAATCTTATTCCCTCAAGCTAGGATAGATCAAACACTTACCTCAAGCCTTGAAGTCCAATTATCCTTCAACTATCGCTTTACCTCGAGTTTCACCCTTCAACTCGCTCGAATCTAATCACAATTGGTTCAATTACTTTAGTAAATACTGTGTGAATTGGTTTGGATGCATAAAAATGGTTTTCTCAAAGTTTAACCCAAAATTTCCCAAAATGCCCCTAGTCGCACGTGGTCGGAACTCGGGGTTCGGACCAAAATCCGGTTACCCATTCCCTCACAAGTTCAATTATATGATTTGTTTCAAAATCGGACCTCAAATCGAGGTCCAATTCCCCAATTTAGGAAAAACCTAGGTTCTACCCAAAAACAACAATTCTAACCATGAAAACCTTTGATTTCTCTTGGAAAACATGTTTAATGATGTTAGGAATTGAAAGAATTAAGTAAAAAGTGACCTACAAGTGATTTGGAGTGATATTGCCCTTGGAGAATCGTGTGTGGTGTGTTGGGTTTTGAAAGAATGGTGAAAAAGGGTTTAAAATTCATTTAAGTATCAGATTGCACAGATGCGGATATGGGAATTGCGAACATTTGTTCGCAATTGCGAATTTAGCAGGTTCTGACTGTGGTCCTCGCATTTGAGATAATCTGTTCGCATTTGCGAACTAGGCTTAAAACTGTGGCCCTCGCATTTGCGACTCTTTGATCGCATTTGCGAAGCTAAGGCGTTTGGGGGCTGACTCGCATTTGCGAGCTGTTGTTCGCATTTGCGAACAAAGATCATTCCTGGGCCTCTTCGTAATTGCGAGGTCTTGTTCGCATTTGCGAAGAAAGGCCTTTCTTGGGCCTCTTCGTATTTGCGAATTATTGTTCGCTTTTGCGAACCTTGGCTGTTTCTGGGGACTTTCGCAATTGCGAGAAATTCTTCGCAATTGCGAAGATATAAGCCAGGGAAAAATACCAGCTGTGTTATTTTTTAAAATCTGCTCTAATGGCCTATCAAGTCTTTATCCGAGCCCTCGGTCTCCAATCCAAACATGCACACAACCTCAAAAATATACTATGAACTTGCTCGCGCGATCAAATCGCCAATATAACATCGTTTTCATATAATCAAGCCTCAAAATCATGATTTCTTCTTTTAAACTACATAACTTTCAAATTCGGAACTCATGGTTCAAAACACATCAAACGATATTCAAATGACGTCAAACTTTGCAGGAAGTACTTAAATAATATTTAAGACTTCTACCGGGCGTCGGAAACAAAATACGAGCCCGATACCATGATCGTTTTATCAATTTTCATTTAATAATTTCAGCAAAAACAATTTAGAACAAAAATTCATATCTTGGGCTCTAGGCCTCAGAATTTGACTCCGGACGCATGCCCGAGTTCCATATTTTCCTACGGAACTTCCAGTACCGTCCGATCTCGGGTCCGGGTTTATTTACCAAAAATGTTGACCGAAGTCAACTATATCAATATTAATATCAAACTTCTTCAAATTTTCCATATAATTCACATATTCTAACACAAAAATTTTCCGACTACATGCCAGGACTATGCACGTAAATCTAGGCAATAATAAATATGGTTTTCAAGGCCTCCGAAGCGCGGAACAGGTGAGGAAAACAGGTGATGACCCAAAGGTTATCACAATCTCCATCTTTATTTTTGCTCTCCACAAGATTATTTTTCTCTTCCACATTACTTTTTCATTCCCAAGAAAAATGACCAACTTTATGACAAGCATAACATTCAATATTAGACTTCGCATACCTTCCTTGACATTGCCTCCATCCTCTACCTCTTCCACGCCCTCTTCCTTGGTTATAGTCTTGGCTTTTTTTCTCTTTGCTAGGTGGTTGACTACCACATCTTCCTCTTCTACCACGGCCTTGTCCACGTCTACGATCTCTTTGTTGCGAGCCACACTTTTCATCTTTGTACTTGAAAGAAAGTTTTGCTTGCAACGCTTGTTCAACCGATTCTTCTTGCGGTTTCTTCAACTTTTCTTAGTGTACTTGGAAAGAACCCGTGAGTTCTTCAATGGTCATGGTGTCCAAGTATTTGGACTCTTCAATAGCCACAACAATATAATTAAATTTTTAATCAAGGGATCGTTGTATTTTTCCAATGACCCTATCATCACTCAAGTTTTCACCATATCTCTTCATTTGATTGACAATAGCCAAAACTCTTGAAATATAATCCGAAGCAGATTCGGATTGCTTCATATGCAATGATTCAAACTCTCTTCTTAAGGTTTGGAGACGAACACTTTTCACTTTATCCAAACCTTTAAAGGAAATTTTAAGAATCTCCCATTCTTGCTTGGAGGTGGTTGCATTTGCAATCTTCTCAAACATCTTGTCATCCAAACTTTGATGGATGAGAGTCAGTGCCTTTTGATCCTTCTTTCTAAAGGCAGCATCATCTTCCCCTTCATCACCTCCAACTTCCACCGGTTCCCAAATATCATAGACACCAAGTAAGGCATTCATCCGGATATACCAATTTTCATAGTTTTCTTTTGTGAGCACAGGAACTTGGAATGGAGTTCCATTACTATTCGCCATTTTTATTTAAGTTTGGTTGTCTCTCAAACACACCTGGCTCTGATACCAAATGTTAGAAATTTTGGGAGAGCAAGACAACACAAAAGAACACTCAAAACTCACAAAGAAGAAAAATGGAGGAAAGGAGGATTTCTATTCAACTTGACTTACATCAAATGGCTAGATTACATAGCCATTTATAGGAGAACTCTTTCATGCATCTAGCCTAGTGTATATGTAAACACAATAACTAAGTCCACACCTCACTTCATTCAAGGTACATGGATGATACCAATGCATAAAGAAATTCACACTCTAATGCATGTACTTACTTAATGTCTAGTTCATGAACTAATGTAGACACATGTAGAAAAATGTAAACTAATGTGAACTAATAGAAACAAGTTTATTATGTTTCACATTTCAACACTAATATCTCCCATTTTGATCATAGCAGCGGCAAAGTCTCGACGAGAAGGCTCGAGGGCTATTATTGTCACTACCAGAAAATGTACCTATTGGAACAGTTATTTTAGCAACGGTTCACAAACCATTGCCATAGAAAATGTATGGTAACGGTTATAACCGTTACAGTATCATTTAGGTGATATTAGCACACTTTACCTATAGAACCGTTGCAATTGCAAAATAACCGTTGCCATAGATTCATCTGGCGCAACGGCTATCTGAACCGTCCCAATAAACCTATCTACGGGAACGCTTGGGTTGTATAAATTTCTATTGGAACGGTTATTTTTTCTCCCCAATTTTCCCTCCTAAATTTCATTACACCCGCCAAAACAATCCCTATTCTTTTTATTTTTTAATTTTTAATAATTTTAATAATACATATTAAATAAAAAAACTTCTTTGTCACTTAATTTCCGACTAACCAGATATAGGCCATACCCAAATATTACAGAGCCGTCTCTTCTGTTCACTGTGATATAGGTCATCTTCGCGATATAGATGCTTCTCTTCTTCTTCACTGCGATACCCCCAAATTTCCCACTATCAAAATCTTCTTCTTCTTCTTCGATGACCTTGGTCATCTTCTTCTTCACTACAATATAGGCGATACCCCCATATCTCTCTCTGATTACCTAGGGTTTGTTGTTTTTGTAAATATTTGAAAAAATTGGGTTTGGGGTTTTATTCTAATTGGTATCGAGAAGTTGTGGTTGAAGCTTGGATTCATTTGTTTGGTGTTAACAATCAAATTGTTGGTGCTAAAGCTCGAAGAACAGCTTCAAATTTCTGGAGTTTAGTGCCTGAAGCTGTTGCGTAGTGTATGCACTCCTCGACGCATCATGTATTCTTTATCTACGCTTAAACTTGTGTCATTTTATGGATTTTGATGTGTATGGGTTAGTTTGGGGGTTCCGTCCCGTTGGGTTGTGGCTTTATTATGTGTATATTCCAAAATAGAGTAAAATATAAAAACTTATGGAAAATAGATTAAAACTTGTGAAAAGTTCCAAAGCAAATTATGTACATGATGTTACCCTACGCTCCTCATCTGTTTTTTTAGGATTTTCGCCTCGGTTTGAGGAATACATAATATCACTTGTACAGGAGATATTCTGAATGCTCTACTATTTTTCTTCTTTTTGAATGTGTGTGTATATGTGTCGGGATAGGGGTTCGATGAATCGATTGACACAAAATGGATATTCAAAAGAGTTACCTGCAATCTGTTTCTCGTAGAAAACTGCACTTTCTGCAAGATCATTGTGTCGGTTTAATGAAACCTCAAGGTTCTCTTAATATTCCACCTGCTTATGAGGCTTGAGATGAACTTTGAATCTTAAGTGCAATGATTAGTATAATAAGGTAAACTGGTAAAGTAAATTATTTGGTTAGAATAGTTAGTTTGTGAGATACTAGCAGAAAGGTTCGTAGGATTCTGCAATCTTTACAGGTTTAGTTTTAGTGTTGGACTACATTTATTTTCCTTTAGCAAAGTAATAATGCAAATCTACCCTGAGATCAATAGCAGACAGTACGCTGTTTTTAAGATCCATGTAAATAAAAGATCAACAACACAAGGTGAAAATGCTCACGAGATTTCTGGTATGCTTACACTCATGCTCTTTTTCTTGATGTATTCATTTTATGTTAAACTCTAGTTATATCTTAGTTCTGTTTTGAAATTTTTATGTTATTATGTGTAAGTGGGGATCAGTAAAATGGCTGTTTGGTCTGATTTTTGTATCCAGTCCATCCTTCTCCCTTTCGCTCTATGATTTTTGAGTAATGAACATAAGCATATAAAATAAATTGAAAATATTTTTATTGTTTGGAGTTTCTTGTATGTGGACCTCTTCACTTTTGGAGGTCCTAGGGCTATGGGAATTAGGAAGTTTCTTATAACGTGCTAGAGCTGTCAAATGGGCCGGCCAAGCCCAACCTAGCCCAGCCCACGTGGCCCTTGACATTTATGTGGGTACTTTTGGTATGTGCCAACATTCTTTCTTTCTTAAACTCCATGCCCAATAAAATGCCACCATATAAAATAGTGGAGGGCTTACTATTATATAAAATAAAAATCGCAATGAAATGACTTTTTTCTTTGTTGCAAAGAATAAAACCATTCTGTATAGATGACATACTATATAGGTAACAGATTCCGTATTGGACAAAGATAATGTGGAATACCACTTCCAATAATGTAGACAATATCAAGCTATGTTGTCGCACAAGTTTACTCTTCTGTCCTTCCTTTTGATGGTACTTGCCTTCTTTCCTTCACTCATCGTATATTCACGTCTATGTTGCCTTTCGTATCTACATAATGCTTCAGTCTCGCCATTTTGTTTCTTAGAATGTGATTTGGTTTCTTGAACTTTATCCATTGTATGCTCACATCTGTATTGCCACCTTATATACGTAGTGTTTCAGTCTTGCCAATTTGTTTCTTCTAAAATGTTTTGGTTTCTTGAGCTTTTTCAAAAAAAAAATGTTTTGGTTTCTTGAACTCTCTGTTGTATATTCACAACTGTAATACATTTCCTATGTATGTAATGCTTCAGTCTCATCATTTTGTTTCTTCTAAAGTGTTTTGGTTTCTTGAAATTCTATCTTTTTGGCAATCTCATTGATAGAGAGGCAAAATATCTTCTTGCCCTCTAGATTATCTTCACAATTTTAAGCTTCTACCCTCCACCAGATAGTAGAGTTTGGTCTTAGGAACCTTCAAGCCTTTGTACTTGCAAGTCTATTCTCTTAACTGCTTTTTCTTAGGAACCCACTGGAGTTTATTCTTCTATTATTTCTAAAGTGAAGGTTCCTTCTAAAACTAAAGCTTTAACATAGTCTGTATCGAATGACAGGCTAAACACTTGTGATTTGCTTCAAATTCAGAGCAAATAATGGCTATTTCTTCTAACTAATGTGTAACGTGTAAAGAACTAAGCATAGCAATGAGTTTACTGCACACTAGATTATGCATTTCTCTTTGCAAAGGAAGTCTCGAGGACATTATCTGCAATTATGGGGGCACCATATGTTCTTTTTGATGAGATTTTTTGGCTTATTAGTTATTGCAAAAGGCAACATTGGTTGGAGTATGCTATATTTGCAGTTCTGAGATGAATTTGGATTGAGTGAAATGCATTATTTGAAGTTAAAACTAGTCATGGTTTTGGGCCCAGTAGTTTTCTTGGCATCGAAATAGTGCAAGGCAGGAAGATAGGATCAAATGACATCCGGGGCAGCACTCATTCTTGTATAGACTCTTATTTGCTGTAAAACTTCTGATGTTGCTTTTTTAGGATAGCGTGACGCCTTGGCCTTGTTTGATTCTTCATCAACATTAACAAATTATGTTTTTTTCGTAAGAATTATGCAGCAGTTTCTTATGGTTTTCCTGTGACTTAAACTGTTGTGCTTCGGAGTGCAATAAATGGTGTTAGATAGTTATGTATACAAGTAAGTCTAGTCCCACATTGGAATAGGAGTAATATGTACTTTGTAGAGTATAGCTGTAAATAGTACTTCTTGTATTATATTGAAAAACTAGAATAGGCCTGTTGATGTTCTGGATTCTCAATTTAGGGAACTTCTTAGATATTGGAACTCTGATACCTACAAGGTAAAACTAAATATTGTTCCATGATTTGCTTAACTAGCCTTGTTCCATGTAGCAGATGTATTTATTATTAATGTTTCTTTTTTTGTTGCAGAAAATGAAAGAAGCCAACAAAGCCAATCGCCAAAAGTTGAGATATCCACACACTGCTGGAAAAAAAAAGTTTTGCTAGAATATGCGAGGTTTGATATGTTTTTTCTTATTATTCTTTAAATATGAAATTGCTAGGCATAATCTGAACTATTTTATACCACTTTTTATGTAACCAGGAGAAAAAGAAAGAAACTTCTGAACCTCTATCAAGTAAGGATATATTTGTGGCTACCAGAAAAAGAAAGCCCGATCGAGTATACAAGGCCTCGTATGCGGATACTCTTAATAAAATTGTACGAGTTACTAATTTAAAGTTTGTTAATATCATTTGTCTGTTATTAGTTATTGACTCAATTTTATATACTTTCTAATTTAAAATTGACTCAATATGGTCTTGTAGGCTGAGATGGATAGGATACAATCAACACAAGAAACTGAAGATGGCAGTCAATCAATTGACGCATTTGCGTCCGTCATGGGACCCGAGCATCCAGGACGCCTATGATTGTACGGACGTGGGGTTACCAAGACTTCCTTAAAAAGAAAAGTGGGAGATATTGGAACCTCTTCAAGTTCTACCGATGAGATGCTGCAACAAAAAATGGTAGAAATGGAAGAAAGGATGCAACAAAGAATGCAAGAAAAGTTCAATGCACAAAAAGATGCCATGGAACTACAATTTGCAGTTAACATTATTTCACAACTTAAGCATCTGAATCCAGACTTACGGGTTGATCCCAGCATGCTAGCTTTCAATGCTCATTCACCTGGAGATGCTTTCTCGGCACGACAAGCTGTGATGCAAATAATCAATCGTCTATCTACTGGGAGTAATAATCGAGGTTAGTACATACTCTTCTTCTCGTCCTCCTCCTTCTTCTTTTTCTGTTGCTTTTTTGCCACTACTCTCTCTAAAGTGATGTTATATCAATATCAAAAGTGAAGTCGATAGCAAGTTATCGTTGCTTGCTTGGTGAAACTCATTTCTGCTGTATAGGTAGCTTTAAAACACAAGTTTAACTTTTGTTTAACAAACAAAGTGGGATTTTTATACTACTAGCAGATGTATTCATTGTTAAAAGGTAAATAATACGTACAACATAATAGACCTGAGATGTCTCATTGATCTCAACCACAGATGCACCATTCAAGCTTTTAGAAATTGCAGCAACATCAGCAGAATTTGTCTCGGCTACTTGGTGTCACGACCCCAAATTCGGTCGTGATGGCGCCCAGCACAATGCTAAGCCAGCCTGACAAATCATTATCAACAACGGAGCTAGAAGCTCTCTTTAACTCATTTAAGCATATTAATTCACGAAGCAACAACGATACATATAACGAAAATGGGGAAACCAAGTCCCACAATACATCAACTCCCATAGACCAAAGGGTCAAGAGTCATGAGCCTCTACCGAACATGAGTGTATAAGGTTTACAAGATACCAAGTGCGGAAAGAAAAGTTAATACAAAATCAAGAGACAGTGAGAAGGAATATCGGGTCCTGCGGACTCGGCAGCTACCTCGAATATCCACAAATGTCGCCTCGCACAACTACTGGATCACTGCTGAGAGGTACCTGGATCTGCACACAAGGTGCAGGGAGTAAAATGAGTACTGCCAGACTCAGTGGTAATAAACAAGGGTAAGACAGCGCAGATAAGAAATCCGCAATAAAGCACTATGTAAAGCTGTAATCAAATACCCTGTCACAGAATCAATATCAACTGTACATGTACCAACAAGTACCAGCAAAACAGTATAACAGCTAGCGGATGTAGCTAAAATGCAATGCAATGTATGATATGACCGCTACGGCGCGTAGCCCGATCCAATTTGGGTACCCGTGCTCACCTGTGGGGGTTCAGACTCCGGAGGGGCTCCTACAGCCCAAGCACAATATCACTGCGGCGTGCAGTCCGATCCAACATATATACTGCTGCGGCGCGCAGACCGATCCACTACCAGTCAGCTAATATGCAAATACAGCCTTGGAGGCTCAAAAGTAGTTTGAAAACCCTTTTTATCATTTTTAGTTGGAAAACAGTAATACCAAGTTCCAGAGATTGGAAATAGCATGATAACAGAAATAGCTACGGAATGGTAGTAACTAACATGTCAATATGATAAGACAATGATAACGATCCTCGCGGGATCCAATAACTGGCTCACGGCCCACAAGTATACTCAACCGCCCAAGAAGGGGGTTCCTCGGCTCAAGAGTAGCCAATATTTCAATATATAGTATGCAACCATCCGAGAAGGAGGTTCGACGGCTCAAGAATAGCCAATGTCATAACATAGTATCAACAAGTCGGACTAAGCCATAGTCCCCAATCACAATCGACCCCGCACTCACAAGGGAGTACGTGTCTCGCCGCTATACAGCGTCACAAAGTGGTATACCGGGGTTTCGAACCCGCTGGTCATCACCCGCATCTATTACTCACCTCAATACGGCGCGACGACTACTCCGCAATGCCCTTGCCACGAGAATCAAGCTCCGCACGCGTAGAATCCGATCAAATACAGTAGAAACACAACAAATTAGGCCAATAGGATGACACCCAATCAATACAACTCAATTTACATCAAAATTCCCAAAGTTGTCAAAACCCGACTTTCGGTACGCTTCTCAAAAAATTATAAAAGTCACGTATTCGGAATCCTCATCTCGATACGAGTCTAAGCATATCAATTTTACCAAATTCGGACTCCATTTGCCCATTCAAAACCTTGATTTTCTAAAGTTCAAGCCTAGGGTTAAATCTTCCATGAATCACCCCAAATTCCGCCATTTTCATGATATAATTGCATAATATTATCAATACTAATCATAGTTTAAGTCCATAGTTGATTACCTGATGATTTTCCTTGAGTTTCTCTTCAAAATCGCCCAAATCGCCTCTAAAGCCGAGACCCAAATGTGTGAAATGTTTCTGAAATTTTCTAACTTCTGATGCAATTAACTCACTGCGATTTTCGCTTCTGCGGGCCATTTTCCGCCCTTGCGGAACCGCTTCTGCGACCTATTGGTCGCTTCTGCGAACCCAGGCCTATTTGGCCAATTCCGCTCCTGCGATCCATGAACCGCCCCTGCGCGTCCGCTTCTGCGGAATTTCTTCCTCCCCTGCGGGATTTCCCGCTTCTGCGAGTAGGAGTCCGCTTTTGCGGACTCGCTTAAGCGGCTACCCTTCCGCTTCTGCGGATCCTTCATCTCATGACCCTAGACCGCTTCAGCGGCTCAACTTCCGCACCAGCGGTGCCGCCCCTGTGGGCCAGCTCCGCTTCAGCGATTAACAGCGCTTCTGCGCTCCCATGTACGCTCCATCGAACTCGCTCCTGCGCCCCCATTTCCGCAGGAGCGAAAACAACAGAAACAGAATCCCAACCTGCAATTTTTCCACATTTTCTCCCGTTTAGCCATCCGAAAACACCCCGAGGCCCCCGAGACCCCATCCAAACACACCAACACATCCTAATACCTTATTCAAACTTGCTCCAATCCTCAAAACACGTCTAACAACATCAAAACCCATAATTCACATCGAATTAAATCCTAAATTCCTTAAAACATTCCGAATTACACAATCAATCAAAAACCCGACTAAACGATGCCCAAATGACCTAAAATTTTGCAGGCACATCCAAAATCACCTAACGGAGCTACTGCAATTGTTGGAATTCCATTCCGACCCCCGGATCAAAATCTCACCTACCGTTCGGATTTCGCCAAAATTCAACCTTAGCCAATTCAAGCGTATTTCTACATCGGGCCTCCAAATTCAATTCCGATTGCTCCCCTAAGTCACAAATCACCTCCCGGAACTAACCGAATCATCAGAATTCGATTCCGAGCCCTCTAGCTAAATAGTCAACTCCGAGTTGACTTTCCTTATTCAAGTTTCTTCAAAAAGGCTATATGCCTCATTTTCAATCCAATTCACTCCTAACTCACCCGATAGACTCTAACACTAATATAAAATCATAAAACATGTATTTACAACATAACGGGGTGGTAATTCTCGTGACGACGGGCCGGGTCGTCACATTCTCCCTCTCTTAAGCAAACGCTCGTCCTCGAGCGGGTCAAGAAACATACCTGAAGTCTCAAACAAGTGTGGATATCCTGCTCCGCATCTCCCGCTCGACCTCCCAAGTGGCCTCCTCCACGGGTCGACCTCTCAACTGAACCTTAACTGATGCAATCTCCTTGGACCTCAATTTTCTTACCTGGCGACCCAAAATAGCAATAGGCTCCACATCATATGATAGATCACCATCAAGCTGAATGGTACCGAAGTCTAATACATGAGACGGATCTCCAATGTACTTCCGGAGCATAGACACATGGAATACTGGATGAACGCTGGATAAGCCTGGGCGGCAAGGCTAACTCATATGCCACCTCTCCAACCCTCCTGAGTATCTCAAAAGGACCAATGTACCTAGGACTCAACTTTCCTTTCTTCCCAAACCTCATGACACCCTTCATAGGTGAAACCTTCAACAATGCTCTGTCACCAACCATGAAAGACAACTCTCGAACTCTACGGTCCGCATAACTCTTCTGACGAGACTGTGCCGTACGAAGCCTCTCCTGGATCAACTTTGCTCTATCTAGAGCATCCTGGACTAACTCAGTCCCTATCAATCTAACCTCACCAGGCTCAAACCATCCCACGGGGGATCTACACCGCTCGCCATACAATGCCTCATACGGGGCCATCTGAATACTCGACTGATAACTGTTGTTGTAGGCAAACTCAGCAAGTGGTAGGAACTCATCCCACGAACCACCAAAGTCAATCACACATGCTCGCAACTTATCCTCCAGAATCTGAATAGTACGCTCAGACTGTCCGTCTGTCTGGGGGTGAAATGTTGTACTCAACTCAACCCTCATACCCATCTCTCGCTGAAATGTTCTCCAAAATTGAGAAGTGAACTGGGTACCCCTATCGGATATGATAGACACTGGAACTCCATGCAACCGAACAATCTCTCGAATAAAGATCGCTGCCAACCGCTCCGATGAGTAGGTAGTACTAACTGGAATGAAGTGAGCTGACTTGGTCAGTCTATCCACAATCACCCATACAGAATCAAACTTCCTCGCCGTCCGAGGGAGTCCAGTAACAAAGTCCATAGTGATCCTCTCCCATTTCCACTCGGGAATATCAATGCGCCGAAATACACCACCGGGCCTCTGGTGCTCGTACTTAACCTGCTGACAGTTGAGGCACCGTGCTACATGTCTGACAATGTCCATTTTCATCTTTCTCCACCAATAGTGTTGTTTCAAATCTTGATACATCTTAGCGGCTCCTGGATGGATAGAATACCGCGAGCTATGGGCCTCCTCCAAAATCAACTCACGAAGGCCATCAACATTGGGCACACATATCCGGCCCTGCATCCTCAATACGCCGTCACTATCAATAGTGACATCTCTAGCATCATCATGCTGAACTCTGTCCTTAAGGACAAGTAAGTGTGGATCATCATATTGGCGCTCACGAATACGATCATATAGAGATGACCGAGATACAACACAAGCCAATACCCTGCTGGGCTCCAAAATATCTAACCTCACTAGCCGATTGGCTAGCACCTGAACATCATAAGCAAATGGTCTCTCCTCAGCTGGAATATATGCCAAGCTCCCCATACTGACCGCCTTCCGGATCAAAGCATCGGCCACCACATTAGCCTTCCCCGGATGATATAATATAGTAATGTCATAATCCTTCAGCAACTCAAGCCATCTCCGCTGTCTCAAATTAAGGTCTTTCTGTTTGAACAAGTGCTGGAGACTACGATGGTCGATATACACCTCACAAGACACACCGTACAAATAGTGCCTCCAAATCTTCAATGCATGAACAATGGCGGCTAGCTCCAAATCATGAACAGGATAGTTCTTCGCACGTGGCTTCAACTGCCGAGAAGCATAAGCAATTACCTTACCTTCCTGCATCAACACACAACCTATCCCCACTCTCGAGGCATCACAGTAAACGGTATATGAACCTGAAGCTGATGGCAATACTAACACTGGAGCTGTGGTCAAAGCTGTCTTGAGCTTCTGAAAGCTCTCCTCTCACTCATCCGACCACACGAATGGTGCACCCTTCTGGGTCAATTTAGTCAATGAAGAAGCAATGGATGAAAATCCCTGAACAAACCGGCGATAATATCCCGCCAAACCAAGAAAACTCCTGATCTCTGTAGCTGAGGACGGTCTAGGCCAACTCTGCACCGCCTCTATCTTTTTCTGATCAACCTGAATACCATCACGAGACACCACATGTCCCAGAAATGCTACGGACTCGAGCCAAAACTCGTACTTGGAGAATTTAGCATATAGCTTCTCCTCCCTCAATCTCTGCAACACAATACTCAAATGCTGAGCATGCTCCTCCTGACTACGGGAGTAGACTAGAATGTCATCAATGAATACAATCACAAATGAATCCAAATAAGGCCCGAACACACTGTTCATCAGATGCATAAATGCTGCTGGGGCGTTGGTCAGCCCAAACGACATCACAAGAAACTCATAATGACCATATCGGGTCCCGAATGCAGTCTTCATAATATCCGAGTCCCTGATCTTCAGCTGATGATAGCCTGAACGAAGATCGATCTTAGAAAACACCCTCGCACCCTGTAACTGATCAAACAAATCATCTATGCGCGGTAGAGGGTACTTGTTCTTCACCGTCACTTTGTTCAATTACCTATAATCAATACACATTCGCATGGAACCATCTTTCTTTTTAACAAATAATACCGGCGCACCCCACGGGGACACACTAGGGCGGATGAAACCCTTATCCAGAAGCTCTTGAAGCTGCTCTTTCAGTTCTTTCAACTCAGCTGGTGCCATCCGATAAGGAGGAACGGATATGGGCCGAGTGCCCGGCACCAAGTCAATGCCAAAATCAATATCCCTGTCCGGCGGCATGCCCGGCAGGTCTGAGGGGAATACATCTGGGAAGTCCCTCACAACAGGTACGGAATCAATGCTAGGAGACTCGGCTCCCACATCTCTCACAAAAGCTAAGTACGATAGACACCCTTTTTCAACCATCTTCTGAGCTTTTAAGAACGATATAACACGGCTAGGGACGAAATCGGTCGAACCCCGCCACTCGATCTGAGAAATACCAGGAATGGCCAACGTAACTATCTTAGCATGACAGTCCAATATAGCATGGTACGGAGACAACCAGTCCATACCCAATATAACATTAAAGTCCACCATACCCAACGATAACAAATCTGCCTGGGTCTTCAGACCCCCAATAGATATAACACAGGATCTATAGACATGATCCACAACAATCGTATCACCCACGGGGGTGGATACATGAACAGGTAAATCAAGACTACTACGAGTCGCACCCAAATGATGTGCAAAATAAGAAGACACGTAAGAATATGTGGACCCTAGATCAAATAGAATAGAGGCATCTCTGTGACAGACAGAAATGATACCTGTAATCACTGCATTGAAGGCAACTGCATCACGCCTATCAGGGAGTGCATAGAATCGTGCTTGGCCTCCACCGGATCTCTCCTCGCCTCTGGGGCGGCCACGAGAAGACTGACTTCCACCTCTACTAGCCTGAGATGGTGATGAAGAGGAGGGCTGATCCCTCTGCTGAGCCCTGTCCCTACGGAGTCGAGGGCTATGCCTCCTCATGTGGCCAAACTCACCACACGCATAACAAGCACCTGGTGCTGGAGAAGTGGCCAAACTCACCACACTCAGAACATGCACCTGGTGCTGGAGAAGTAGGTGCTGCACTCTGGGCTGGGAGGGCACTAAGTGATGACTGACCCTGCTGAAACCCCTGTCGACCACGACCATAAGAACCTCCGCTCTGCTCTGGGCGGCCTGAATGAGAAGGTCTAGATGAGCGACCTCGGCTCTGCTGGGAATGCCCTCTAGATGGAGCACCACTGAAACTGCCCGAACCACGAGGCCTCTTGGCCTCCCGCTCCTCTCTCTCTCGGCAACGATCCGCCTCAATGGAGCGTGCCATATCAACAACCTGCTTAAATGATGATGACAAAACTCTTTCTCTGTTCATAAGAATGCGGATAGAGTAGTTGAGGCCATCAATGAACCTCTTGATCCTCTCCCTATCATTAAGGATCATCCATGTGGCATGCCTAGCCAACTGTGTGAATCTGAGCTCATACTGGGTCACAGACATGTCGCCCTGAACCAACCACTCGAACCGGCGACGTAGCTCCTCGCGACGAGACTGAGGTACATATTTCTCTAGAAAGAGAGTAGAGAACTGCTGCCATGTGAGAGGTGCTGCTCCTGCAGGCCTACGCCTCTCAAACTCTTCCCACCAATCAAATGCGGGACCAGTGAACTGAAAGGTAGTAAATGAAACTCCGCTGGACTCAAGAATACCGGCCGTCCGCAACATCCTCTGACACTTGTCCAAGAAACCCTGGGCATCCTCGCCCTCAACGCCACTGAAATGGGGTGGCTGAAGTCTACCAAATCTCTCAAGACGACGCCTGCTCGTCATCGGGCATAACCTGAACCATATGCTCTGGAGCTGGTGCAGCTGGAGGAATAACCGGTGTAACCACTTGAGCGGGGACCGCCTCTGGCGTCTGAAGTCCCTGAACAATCGGGTCAGGTGTGCGAGCTGCAGGGGTCTGCTGACCAACCACTGGGGGCTGTGGTACAACGGGCGGGTCAGCTGGCACTGCCTCAGCCGCCCTACCTCTACCTCTAGCACGACCGCGCCCACGGCCTCTAACAGGTGGCAATGGAGGTCGTCCACCTCGTCCTGATGCTCGCGTTCTCGCCATCCGCGAGAGAATAGAATATAGAAGTTTAGTTCTCAGAACAACAAGATCGCATGACAGAGTTCAAGAAAAGTGAAGTTTTCCTAAAGGTTCGCAGCCTCCCGAGGATAAGTACGGGCGTCCCCGTACCGATCCACAAGACTCTACTAACCGGCTCAAGACTCATGAGGCCTAGTAAACCTAGGCTCTGATACCAACTTGTCACGACCCCAAATTCGGTCGTGATGGCGCCCAGCACATTGCTAAGCTAGCCTGACAAATCATTATCAACAACGGAGCTAGAAGCTCTCTTTAACTCATTTAAGCATATTAATTCACGAAGCAACAACGATACATATAACGAAAACGGGAAACCAAGTCCCATAATACATCAACTCCCATAGACCAAAGGGTCAAGAGTCATGAGCCTCTACTGAACATGAGTGTATAAAGTTTACAATATACCAAGTGCGGAAAGAAAAGTTAATACAAAATCAAGAGACAGTGAGAAGGAATATCGGGTCCTGCGGACTCTGCAGCTACCTCGAATATCCGCAAATGTCGCCTCGCACAGCTACTGGATCACTGCTGAGAGGTACCTGGATCTGCACACAAGGTGCAGGGAGTAAAATGAGTACTGCCAGACTCGGTGGTAATAAACAAGGGTAAGACAGCGCAGATAAGAAATCCGCAATAAAGCACTATGTAAAGCTGTAATCAAATACCCTGTCACAGAATCAATATCAACTGTACCTGTACCAACAAGTACCAGCAAAACAGTATAACAGCTAGCAAATGTAGCTAAAATGCAATGCAATGTATGATATGACCGCTACGGCGCGTAGCCCGATCCAATTTGGGTACCCGTGCTCACTGTGGGGGTTCAGACTCCGGAGGGGCTCCTACAGCCCAAGCACAATATCACTGCGGCGTGCAGTCCGATCCAACATATGTACCGCTGCGGCGCGCAGCTCGATCCACTACTAGTCAGCTAATATGCAAATACAGCCTCGCAAGCTCAAAAGTAGTTTGAAAACCCTTTTTATCATTTTTCAGTTGGAAAACAGTAATACCAAGTTCCAGAGATTGGAAATAGCATGATAACAGAAATAGCTACGGAATGGTAGTAACTAACATGTCAATATGATAAGACAATGATAACGATCCTCGCGGGATCCAATAACTGGCTCACGGCCCACAAGTATACTCAACCGCCCAAGAAGGGGGTTCCTCGGCTCAAGAGTAGCCAATATTTCAATATATAGTATGCAACCATCCGAGAAGGAGGTTCGACGGCTCAAGAATAGGCAATGTCATAACATAGTATCAACAAGTCGGACTAAGCCATAGTCCCCAATCACAATCGACCCCGCACTCACAAGGGAGTACGTGTCTCGCCGCTATACAACGTCACAAAGTGGTATACCGGGGTTTCGAACCCGCTGGTCATCACCCACATCTATTACTCACCTCAATACGGCACGACGACTACTCCGCAATGCCCTTGCCACGAGAATCAAGCTCCGCACGCGTAGAATCTGATCAAATACGGTAGAAACACAACAAATTAGGCCAATGGGACGACACCCAATCAATACAACTCAATTTACATCAAAATTCCCAAAGTTGTCAAAACCCAACTTTTGGTACGCTTCTCGAAAAATTACAAAAGTCACATATTCGGAATCCTCATCTCGATACGAGTCTAAGCATATCAATTTTACCAAATTCGGACTCCATTTGCCCATTCAAAACCTTGATTTTCTAAAGTTCAAACCTAGGGTTAAATCTTCCATGAATCACCCCGAATTCCTCCATTTTCATGATATAATTGCATAATATTATCAATACTAATCATAGTTTAAGTCCATAGTTGATTACCTGATGATTTCCCTTGAGTTTCTCTTCAAAATCGCCCAAATCGCCTCTAAAGTCGAGACCCAAATGTGTGAAATGTTTCTGAAATTTCTAACTTCTGATACACTTAACTCACAGCGATTTTCGCTTCTGCGGGCCATTTTCCGCCCCTGCGGAACCGCTTCTGTGACCAATTGGTCGCTTCTGCGAACCCAGGCCTATTTGGCCAATCCCGCTCCTGCGATCCATGAACCGCCCCTGCGCGTCCGCTTCTGCGGAAATTCTTTCGCTCCTGCGGGGTTTCCCGCTTCTGCGACTAGGCGTCCGCCTCTGCGGACTCGCCTAAGCGGCTACCCCTCCGCTTCTGCGGTCCTTCACCTCATGGCCCTGGGCCGCTTCTGCGGCTCACCTTCCGCACCAGCGGTGCCGCCCCTGCGGAACCAGATCCGCTTCTGCGATCAACAGCGCTTCTGCGCTCCTATATCCGCTTCTGCGGACTCGCTCCTGTGCCCCCATTTCCGCAGGAGCGAAAACAACATAAACAAAATCCCAACCTGCAATTTTTCCACATTTTCTCCCGTTTAGCCATCCGAAAACACCCCGAGGCCCCCGGGACCCCATCCAAACACACCAACACATCCTAATACCTTATTCAAACTTGCTCCAATCCTCAAAACACGTCTAACAACATCAAAACCCATAATTCACATCGAATTAAATCCTAAATTCCTTAAAACATTCCGAATTACACAATCAATCAAAAACCCGATGATGCCCGAATGACCTGAAATTTTGCAGGCACATCCAAAATCACCTAACGGAGCTACTGCAATTGTTGGAATTCCATTCCAACCCCCGGATCAAAATCTCACCTACCGTTCGGATTTCGCCAAAATTCAACCTTAGCCAATTCAAGCCTATTTCTACACCGGGCCTCCAAATTCAATTCCGATTGCTCCCCTAAGTCACAAATCACCTCCCGAAACTAACCGAATCATCAGAATCCGATTTCGAGCCCTCTAGCTATATAGTCAACTCTAGGTTGACTTTCCTTATTCAAGTTTCTTCAAAAAGGCTATATGCCTCATTTTCAATCCAATTCACTCCTAACTCACCCGATAGACTCTAACACCTGATATAAAATCATAAAACATGTATTTACAACATAACGGGGTGGTAATTCTCATGACGACGGGCCGGGTCGTCACACTTGGACAATAGGAAAATCCAATTTAATTGAGTAACATGTTGGCCAGGCGTCCTGAGAATTTGGAGCTTTGGATTCTGGAACTCTTTTGGCAGTTAAAATTCCTGACATAATTGAAAACTCAACTGTATCAGTTTTAACTAAGCCATAGGAAAATAGAAAGTGTGCAGTGCTGCTAGCGTTGCATGTCCACATAGATCTACCTGCAAAGAACAAAAGAAATTTCTTGCTAAAAAGTGAAACTTATCAAACACTTTGAATATGGATTTCCATCTTTCCAGTAACAAATTAAGTAACAGTTGTTCTGAAATTAGCTAGATAGGCTAACCTTAGTAACTGGAGTGAACTAGCGAAGGCTAAATTTGGGGTTAACTGTTAACTTCATTAGATAGGGTAAGTTGAGTGAGATAACCAGTTTGAGACATATTGAACTCAGTAGCTACAGACTGCAACCATTTGTCATCTTTCTCTTCTTCTAGTAAGCAAACTGCTGTTGGGTTCCCTTTGAATGCTGCGTCAGTGAACGCATCCACCTGTGAGTTCAACAACCATTTCAAATAATGAAAATACCATTAACATAAGTTCCCTTTGGACTGTGACCTCTTTTTCGTTCGAGTCCGATCACAAACAACAACTTTGCAAGAACAGTTACTCAGACAAACTGTTTTGCAATCTTCCAACTGAATAATGACTTTTTAATAATGTACTGGGAGTCTACGATTATGTGTCTTTTATGCCTTCAGTTTTATATTTCTCTATCTTTAGCTCTTCGACAGTTATGCCTGGACCTTAAGAAAAACTGTGGTCTTGTCTCTTCCCTCCCCGTTGTCCATGATTGAGAAAACTTCGTTCAATAATAAGCAGTTTTTCCTTCGAGTCTGATCACAAACAACAGCTTTGCAAGAACAGTTACTCAGACAAACTGTTTTGCATTCTTCCAGCTGAATAATGACTTTGTTAATAATGTACTGCTCACTATAACAATGTACTGCTCACTTTGTTAATAATGTACTGCTCACTAGAACAGTTACTCACAAACAACAGCTTTTAATTGTTCCAGATGCTTAGCTTGACGTGGTTTTGTTAATAATGTAGTAACAATTGAATAATCATTGTGATTGCAGTTTGCTGATAATGCACATTCTTATTTAATGACTTTTTTTATTATCTTTTGTAGGTGAAGCAACCGAAGAAAGGGAAGGTGGAGAAGGTAGAGAAACTGAAGAAAGGAAAGATGGAGATAGTGAAGATATAGACCTTACTTAAGAAAGAACTTTGAGTTGTTGTCGATATTCTTGGAGTCTTTTGTTATATCCTTTGAAACTTTAACTTTTGAAGTGTTGAACTTTAAAACTTATGTAAGGGTAAAACAATTTGCTATTATCGTTATTAGCTTATTGGATATGAAAGATTATGAAGTGTTTTATCTTTTTATTTAATAATTTCCAGGTTATAATTACAAATATTTCCAGGTGGTAATGTAAATTATACGTTTAAAATAGCCTAATAGAACCGTTGCAATAAGCACAAATGTCGTTGCCATAGACATTCTGAACCGTTCCGATAGGTCTGGCAAATCGTTCCATAAAATCTGACAAAATGACGCAGTAGAAACAAAACAGTTACGGTAGCGCAATAAAACCATTACAATAGCTGTAAACAAGCGTTGCAAAAGCCTACATAACCGTTGCAAAAGCCTACATAATCGTTGTAATACACTATATTGTAACAGTTCCCACCATTATAGTAAATAATATGGTAACGGTTTACAATCGTTGCATAAACTATACGGTAATGGTATTTAACCGTTGCAATTGAATTGAATACTCGTTGCTTCAGGCAGAAGAAAAACCGTTGCAATAGCTTTATCTGTAGCCACGGATCTGTTAACCGTTGCCAAAACCGTTGCTGTAGAGCTATTGGCACGCGAGCGGATGTGACGGTTGCTGAACCGTTCCGATACATCTATGGCAATGGTTATCCTATCAATTGCAACGATTTACCCGCTGTTGTAATAGACCTGTTTTCTAGTAATGTGTATTCAGAAACAATATTATCTGTTGATCCTCCATTGAAAAGAACTTGATCTGATTCAAGAAGACCTTTCTTTTGGATAAGGTTCTTGAAATAATTGTTATCTAATTGATTTGGTGTAACCAAATCAAGAGGTTCTAGATTTCCATTCTCTCCTTCTTGTGGACATTGACGTCTTCTAGTACTTGCAAATCCAGCATCAATGTTTGTTCCATTGCTATAAATCCGATCGCGAAATAGGCAATATTGTGCTTGGCCTATTGTGTGAGCCCCCGAAAATTAAAGCAATAATTAATTAATATCCTTCAATTTTTATGGTTTTATATTTCTGTTTCCATTCTAAACAAGAGTGATTAACCAGACATAACCTTGCATTTATGTAAGATGCTTTTTCACGGCTCAAACTTATGACCTCAAATAGCGGTAACTTTACCAATTACGCCAAGACTCCTCTTCAAATTCTAAATTATAATTCTAAACGTTAATGTCTTGATTAATTACCTGACAAGGAAACCATATCTCTTGTGCTAAGTCCCTTGCTTGCAAAGCTAGAAATAAGCCTGTTGAGAGGATCAAATGGACCAGGGAGATCTGTTTCAGCTAGTGTCTTACTCGCAGTTGTTGAATCTCTTCTTCCAAGTTTCACTGTCCATGATGGACCTCCCACCTGATATATTTTGAATAATTATTCACTTAATTAGCTGCTCATCTAACCGTTTAAATTAAAAGTAAAATAATTGACAAATATGTAATATATGTATAATCCATATATTTTATATCAACATAAACGTGTATAATCTATGTATACTTTTTTTTTATTTAAAATTTTTTCATTATGTGGGAGTGTTGTATTAATCAAAACACGGTTTTCATTAGTACAACACAAGAGTAAATGTAACCCTTCAAAAGATATAATCTATTTATACTCGCTAGAAAATAGGAAAAGTAAATAGTAAATTCGACCGACCATTATTTTTAGTATAATCTTCCGTTAGGATTACCAATTCATTGGTTATAGTATAATTCTATATATATGGTATTAATTTAACTTATACATTGTTGATAAAAATTGTTACACAAAATTTTTGTGGCTCATTTTATACCACAAGTTTAAAATTCTTCTCTTTTTTCTGCCCAAAAGATCCACATAATTAAATTAAAACTGAAGGAGTATCTTGTTCTGTTCATTGTAGTCTAACACACACACACACACACACACACACACACACACACACACATATATATATATATATATATATATATATATATATATATATATATATATATATATATATATATATATATATATAGAGACAAAGCCACCTTTTATAAATAGTGGACACCCTTCACCGAAACATTACAAAAAATTAGAATGTATATTTAAGTAAAATATTAATTTTACATGTAAAAAATATATATAGAACGCCCTTTGTCGGGCTTCTTGAACACCACTGAAAATATTTTTGCCTTTGCTACCGTAAACACTTTTCGAAGGAACAAATATATAGACTTACAGCAGCTGATGCATCACGAGCTGCAACAGTTAGAATGTCAGCACATGAAACCACCTCTCGACAAATCTTCTCCACCTCTCTCTTTGCATCTTCTATGATTCCAAAACCTCTTGTTGACCCAAGATTCGGTAACACAGTCTTGTCACTTTTGATCGAAGGAGTCTCATCAAGTAAGATCGAAGCATCACAACCCTAAATTGACGATCAATAGAACACCATTTTCAACCATTAATTAATTGATGTTAAAATACATGAAAAATAAAAATACATACAAATAATCTTTCAACTAACCTGAACAAAGCACTCATGAAAGTGAAAGCGAATGAGTGAATCATCCATGTGACATTCACTTGAAATTGCTTGCCTGACGCTGGTACGAATCGTGTTGAGTGCATTAGGGCAAGTGTTGTCATAGAACATTGCGGAAAGTTGTGCATGGCATTGCATGCATGACAGCAGAAGAAGAACAAATATTCCAGCCCTAGCTACCAAAGATTGAGTTGGAGTATTCATTTAGTGAATGTATACTACTAAGAAATTTAGAATGATTTTGGCTTAGGTTAATTGGCTAAGTAGTAATGAAGATGTTGGAAAAGGGAATGCCTAAGGGTCATAATTTATATGCATAGAAACTCCTAGATGGTAAGAGTAGAAAAGCTATTTTTGGTCTCTAATAGTTGCTATGCCGCGTTACTTGCTGCTAGTTTTTCTTGCTAATATATTTGAAATAGTAAATATCGATTGATACTCTTGACTTGCTCTTTAATATTGGCTCTCGCTGGCTGTGTGTTTGCAAAGCTTTAGAAACCATGATGGAATAGTTAATTTTTATAGAGATTTACGAATTTCTTAAATCATATACAGGTTGAATAGAAATAATATTGAATTCACGTGAACCCGTAGCCAGAGACGAATACTCCTTGCGGCAAAAATAATGTCACGTGACACTGCACTTCATCGAATATTTTATATAGATAATGCACAAAATAAATATATAATTTATATAATAAAATTGCTTTCATTATAGTGATTTAATCATTTGTTTATTTTCTTCAAAGAATAACACTGCTTCCCAAAATAATTCTGTTTACGGCCCTGCTCATAGAGTACATGATAGACCCGTTTCTGTTTTGAAATATAGAATTCTAATTGTAGTATTGTGAGTTATATGTAAGTACTTCTATAAAGGTTCAGAGAAAAGAAGGGAAGTTTAAAAAAAAAGGAAGAAGAAGGATAATGGACAACGTATATATAACGCACACTTTCTGTTAAATGTTTCTAAAAATATTATATTAAAAAGGGAGGTCATGGGTAATATTGACCTATACTTAAGTTTTGGTGGATAGAATTATGTACTGTATAATTATACCAGGGAGAAATAGCAAGCACCCACTAAAATAATAGGGCGAATGCAAATTGGTGTGGGCTACATTAAAGTAAAAAGTACAAGGAATGTTGATCTTGCAAGCGGGTACGTATAAATATTCAAACATCTTAAAATGGTCACTTAACTTGATGTTAGTCAAATCTTGTTTAGTTGCATTTAAATTTTCCTTTTCAGTCTGCCCCTAAAAGAAATATAGCTATCTATATTGTTCTTCCCTCCATGACATGAGCCCAGCGTATTGGACCAATGATAAGAGAATTGAGTTGGTCTAAAAAGCGTTCGGAAATTATCAGTTATGTCCATTTATAAGTAGCTCATTAAAAAAATTGATCAATTGATAAAATATTACTAATATTATCCAAATTAGTCAATTAGCTATTTGTAGAAAAAAAATATCAAAGTTTTGCTTTGTTTTAAGTGGGTGTTATTAGAACAGATTGAGCATAACTTAAGGAGCTTGAATCTCAGTTTTGGGATAATTTGATGAAGTTTTGAGGTGGTTTGAATTGAAAAGTCAAAGTAAAAACTAAACATGAAAACAAAATTATATATGTATCACACAATGTATCATTTGTGTATCACATATGTATCATATTTGTATCAATTGTGTATCACATGTATATCCATATATATCTGTGTGTGAGATACATGCGTGATACATGAGTCACATAAGACTTTTTTGAACTCGGTTTAATTATGAATTTTAATAGAAAATCAGTCCAAATCACCTCCAATCTTCCTCCAATTTTTTATATTGATTATCTATATATTTTCAATGAATTTCAACTATATCCATTGAAAACGTTTCCTTTTTTTTTAGATTTTTAGAATATTGTATGGAGTTGTGTTTTTCATCACCTTATTTGCTACGCTATCCATGAAATTTCATTTTCGTCTTGTATCTAATATTGCTAATCCCGCTTAAAAATATGGAAGGTGATTTTTGCATGTGATTGCTTAAGAGAAAGAACCCTACTATTTGGGTTTTCAATTTTTGTTGGCTAGTTTTAGTAAATCTATAATTAATGACTAAAAGTTGTTAAGTTGAGATTTATTTGAGACATTTATTTAAGTTTCTCAAAAGCATTTGGCGCTCTATAGTCCGTATAGGATATAGACTGAATACATATTCAATAAATGAATAATTTGTAGGCACATTAATTTGTAAACTTTGCTTTACACCATAAATTTATAAAGTAGTTTTTTCCTTAGTAAAATTTGTGCTTAGTCGAATATCGTCGACATAAATTTGTTGGGACAAAACTTTTTAGTCAAATGCAAAAGATTCCGTCTTTTAGTATGATCAATGTAATACCAACACACATTGATAAAAGGAAATTAAAATTTTTGGATCTGTCTTAGAGAACTCAAATTAAATGGAGTTTATTTATTTTTAAGGTTATAAGCTAAAATTTTTAAAAATAAACAAATTGATATTTAGATCAAAAAAGAAAATTACATGCAGCTTACGTTCAATTAACTTTTTTTTATTTTACGAGTACCTTTCTGTAATGATCCGGCCGGTCATTTTTGAAATTTACGCCCCGATCTCCAATTTAACTATTCCCCTAAGTTCATTTCTGGTATTGTAGTTTGTCGGGAGGTTCAGTTCTAGAATTTGAAGTGTTTTGGGACACTTAGTCCCTAAAGGAGAGCTTTATAGTTGAAAAATGGCCCGTATTCGGAACATTGTTAAGAAGACCTCAGAACGGAAATCCAATGCTTCCATTAGCTCCGTTAGGTGATTTCGGGGTTGGGAGCGCGTTCGGAATGTATTTTGGAGGTCTGTAGCTCAATTATACTTGAAATGCCGAAGTTTGAAATTTTTGGAAATCCGATCGATAGCTGAGATTTTGATTCGGGCGTTGGAATAGAATTCTGACAGTTGTAGTAGCTTCGTTAGGTGAATTTGGATATGTCTGCAAATTTTCAGGTCATTCGGACATCGTTTGGTTGGGTTTTTGATAGCATGTAGGTTTCAGAAGTTTAGGATGAAACTTAGGCTTGAATTCGCTCTGATTTGGTGATTTCCGTATTTAAGGGTGTCTTTTTATGATTGGAACAAGTTCGTATCATGTTTTGGAGTAGGTTGGTGGTTTTCGTTGGGGTCATAAGGGCCTCGGGATGAATCCAGGGGTCCAATCGGACTAATTCATGCATTTTAGAAATGCTGTTAACTGCTGGTATATGCTGCAGACGAATGGTCTATGCGATTGCAATGGGCTGATGCGATCACATAGAAAGTTTTGTAGGAGGCCAAATACTTTTTCTATGTGATAGCGGGCAAGGCTATGCGATCGCATAGCTTTGGATGGTTGTTCTCTACGATCGCGTATGGGACCATGCGATCGCATAGTGTAAAGAGTAGAGGGTCCCAGGCCCAACATTTAATTATATGCGATCGCGGAGCAGGGTATGCGATCGCATAGGCCTATTTTGATGAACAGTGCGATCGCATTGAGGACTATGCGATCGCATAGGGTAGTTTGGCGAGGGTTAAAAATTTATTCTATGCGATCGCAACAGTGCTTATGCGATCGCATAGAGTAAAAATGTCTGGCAGTGAATGTAAGTCCAGAACATTTCAGTCGCGGCCATTCATACAAAAACCTCCATTGTTGAGTCTTAGAGAGAGAAACTGACGGGAAATTGCAGGGGTTTCACCGGGTAATCATTAGAGGTAAGTTTTATGGCACAAATACATGATTTTATCTTAGAATCTTCAATTATTTCACTGTAAATGGGAGAATTTATGAGGGGTTTTTGCCCTAAGCCTGGGTTATGGTAAATCGTCGATTTGAATGGGAAATGGAGTCCGGTTTTGGTACATTTTATATGCATAGACTCGTGTTGAGATAAGGAACCCGAAAATGTAACTTTCATAATTTTTCGATATTCGTACCGAAAGTCAGGTTTTGGAAACTTTGTGGTTTTTGGTGTAATTCGAATTGTTTCGATTGGGTAATGCCCAATTGGCCTATTTTGATGCATTTCTATTAATTTTTATCAGATTCTACACCTAGTGGAGGCCGATACTCATGGCAAGAGAGTTGTCTCTTAGCGGTTTCGTAACGGAATCGAGGTAAGTGGCTTGTCTAACCTCGTGTGGGTGAACCTTCTCCCCTAGGAAATTATGTGTTAATTTAAATGCCTTGTACGCGAGGTGACGGGCGTGTACATGCACAGATTGTTGGAAACTACCTTACTTGAACTGTTCAAATCGTGATATTTCTGTTCTTTAGGTGATTAAATTGTGACATTTACCTGATATTCGATAGAAAAGCATGGTTAGATAGGATTTATCTGTCTAGGTGCCTAATTGTCTTACTTGAACTTCTTGATATTTGTTGATGCTGGCCTTGGTGTAATTGTAGTTATGTATATCACATTTCTCTATGCTTTCCTTTTTATTGTTTGTGTTGGTGGACTGCGGGTTTGATTCCCGAAGATCCAACGGCTACGGGTTCGATTCATGGAGACCTAGAGTTGTAATATTTGTGGACTGCGGGTTCCATTCCTGGAGATCCAAGGGTTGCGGGTTCGATTCCTGGAGACCCGGAGTTTATTGAGATATTGAGATACAGACTGCGGGTTCAATTCCAGGAGATCCTGAGCCATTGAGATATAGACTGCGTGTTTGATTCCCGGAGATCCTGAGATACTGATGTAGGAACTGCGGGTTCAATTCCCGGAGATCCTGAGTTGTTGGATATAGAGAGGGACTGCGGGTTCAATTCCCGTAGATCCTGAACTTGTTGATTTGACTTTATGTTGTGTTGGTTACTTGTTGTTAGCTTAATGGTAGGTGGTTGCAGTAATTACTTCATTGTTATTAGTTCAGACTCATTCTTATTTAAACTGTTTATTATTGTTATTATCACTACGTTATTGCCTCTCGGTAGGGCCCTGACCTTCCTCGTCACTACTCCATCAAGGTTAGGCTTGGCACTTACTGAGTACCGTCGTGGTGTACTCATACTACTCTTCTACACACTTTTGTTGTGCAGATTCAGGTACATCAAATCAGGCTCATTTCTGGTGATCTAGCAGCACTTCAGGAGACTTGAGGTACGATCTGCTACGTCCGCGGATCCGGAGAGTCTCCTTCTATTCTCTTTAGTTATAGTAGTTATTTTCCCTTATTCTCGTTGTTTAGACATTCTTGATGTATAGAGCCACAGTTTTACTCTTATTTTAGTCTTTGTTGCCCGTGGGTTTCCGGGTCTTGGTAGTATGTTATATAGTGTGTTTTGGCGAAGTGTATGTGCCAAGCGGCACTTATTACATTTCATTTATATTATTCCGCTGTTATTTTATCCTTTATTTCATCAAATTGTATATTCCGCATCGTGTTGGGCTTACATGGTTGCGAAGACTAAGTACCGTCATGACAGGTTCACGATTGGTGAACTAGGGTCGTGACAAGTTGGTATCAGAGCTCTACATTCATAGGAGTCACGGGACATAGACCGGTTACTTAGAGTCTCGCTGATAGATACGGAGACATCTGTATTTATCGACGAGAGGCTATGTAAATGTTTAGGAAACTCTTCATTTCTTTTGGATTCCTTGTCGTGCGACATTTTTGGCACCAAATCTAAACTTCTGCTTTCTATTCTCTCACAGATGGTGAGGACATGTTCTACTCGTAAGGATTAGGCACACGCGCCCCCTGTTGCCTCCGCCAGAGGCCGGGGCCGTGGTAGAGGACGAGGACGCGCTCAAGGTGCAGCCACAGCACTTGTGCGCGCTGCTGCTGAGGTACCACCAGTGGATCAGGTTGGAGCATAGGCACCTGGTACACCGACTACAGCTGCTACTACTCCAGCACTCCAAGAGACCCTGGCCCAGTTCATGAGCATGTATACTACTTTAGCTCAGGCGAGGTTACTTCCTCTCACTACAGCTACATCGCAGGCCGGGGGAGGTGCCCAGACTCCCACAGCTGCTACACTTGAGCAGCGAGTGCCCGTGGAGTAGGTTCCAGAGATTATTGATATGCCTCCTGCCGCCCCAGTACAACCTGAAGGTGGACCAGCTGCCTCCGAGGATGAGCAGCATAGATTAGAGAGGTTCAAGAAATATGATCCTCCGGTGTTTAGTGGTTTGGCTACAGATGATGCATTGGTTTTTCTGGAGGAGTGTCATCGTATCCTTCGTACCATGGGGATAGTGGAGACCAGCGGGGTTACCTTCATTGCTTTTCAGCTTCTTGGGGCCGCTTATGATTGGTGGCGCATGTATTAGTTGGATAGTCCAGATGAGTCTGCTTCATTGACCTGGACGCAGTTTTCTGATATGTTTTTGAGGGAGTTTATTCCC
This sequence comes from Nicotiana noctiflora, assembly GCA_032618575.1. NCBI lineage: Eukaryota > Viridiplantae > Streptophyta > Magnoliopsida > Solanales > Solanaceae > Nicotiana > Nicotiana noctiflora. The sequence goes on from JASVEL010009772.1 coordinate 46,677, forward strand.
CAGAGCCTTAGGGATTCTTGGCGGTCGGAGTTTGAGTGGTTGCGTCAGGGCTCCATGACAGTATCAGAGTATGCTATTAGTTTCACCCGTCTAGCAGGCATGCACTGGCCTTGGTAGCCACGGTTCGGGAGAGAGTGAGGAGATTTATTGAGCGCTTTATTCTGCCAATCTGGTCCAGCATATCTAGGGATTTGGAGACAGATATATCGTATCAGCAGGCGGTGATCATTGCCAGGAGGATCGAGAGTATGCTCCCTAGAGAGCGGGGAGAGAGAGAGGCCAAGAGGTCTCGTGAGTCGGGCCATTTCATTTGTGCCGCACTTTAGCAGCCGGTCATTTTGGCAGGGGTTATTCCGGTCGCCTAGTTCATTCAACATTGCCAGCAGATGGTAGTACTCTAGCTCTTCCAGTACATCAGGAGCCTTATTATGCTCCCCTAGTTTCCAGTGCGCCTCCTGCACGAGGTACCTCCAAGGGTCAGTCCAACGGGAGCGGGGCCGGTCAGTCACAGCCACCGCGTCCTCCAAAGGCATGTTTTGAGTGCAGGGACACTCGCCATCTAGTAAGGGAGTTCCCCAGGCATAGTAAAGGACCGCCTTCACAGACTTTGTAGCCTCAGTGTGGTTCACAGGGTCAGCAGGTCATCGTTCCAGCACTAGCTGCCACCCCACCTGCCCAGCTAGCCAGGGGCGAGGATCAGGATGCCAGAGGCCGCCCTCGAGAGAGGGGTCAGGCCAGATTTTATGCTATTCCTGATCGTGTTGCAGTTGTTGCCTCTGGTTCTGTTATCACAGGTATTATTTTGGTTAGTCACAGAGAGGCATCGGTTTTGTTCGATCTTGGTTCCACTTTTTCATATGTGTCCTCTTATTTTGCTTCACATCTGGGTGTGCCTCGGGATTCTTTGAGTGCCCCCATTTATGTTTCTACTCCGGTGGAAGATTCTTTGGTTGTGGACTGTGTGTATCGGTCGTGTTTGGTCACTATTTGTGGTTTTGAGACCAGATCGGATCTATTGTTGCTCCGGATGGTCGATATTGATACTATTCTGGGCATGGACTGGTTGCCGCCCCATTATTCTATTCTTGATTGTCATGCCAAGACTGTGATGCTGGCTATGCCAGGCATTCCATGTATTGAGTGGAGTGGTACTCTAGATCACACCCCAAGCCGTGTTATTTCCATTCTCAAAGCTCAGTGTATGGTTGAGAAGGGGTGTGCTTCTTATCTAGCCTATGTGCGGGATGTCAGTATTGACATTCCTTCTATTGATTCTGTTCCAGTGGTACGTGATTTCTCTGATGTATTTCCAGCTGATCTCCCGGGCATGCCACCCGACAGAGATATTGATTTTGGTATTGATTTATTGCTGGTCACTCATCCCATTTCTATTCCACCGTACCGTATGGTTCCTCCTGAGTTGAAGGAGTTGAAGGAGTTGAAGGATCAGTTACAAGAGTTATTGGGTAAGGTTTTCATTCGACCCAGTGTTTCGCATTGGGGTGTTCCTGTGTTGTTTGTGAAGAAAAAGGACGGTTCTATGCATATGTGTATTGACTATCGTTAGCTGAACAAAGTTACAGTGAAGAACCAGTATCCTTTACCACGTATTGATGATTTATTTGACCAGCTACAGGGCGCACAGGTATTCTCCAAGATTTATTTGCGCTCTGGTTATCATCAGCTGAAGATTCGGGAGCCAGATATCCCGAAGACTGCATTCAGGACTCGGTATGGCCACTACGAGTTCCTCGTCATGTCTTTCAGGCTGACTAATTCCCCAGCAGCTTTTATGCATTTGATGCACAGTGTGTTCAGGCCATATCTGGACTTTTTCATGATTGTTTTCATTGATGAAATTCTGGTATATTCCTGGAGTCGGGAAGAGCACGAGCAACATCTGAGGATAGTGCTTCAGACTCTGAGGGAGAAGCAATTATATGCAAAGTTCTCTAAATGTGAATTTTGGCTTAGTTCAGTGGCATTTCGAGGCCACGTGGTGTCGAGCGATGGTATTCGAGTGGATCCAAGGAAGGTGGAGGCCGTGCAAGATGGCCTAGACCCTCCTCAGCTATTGAGATTCGCAGTTTCCTTGGCTTGGCAGGTTATTACTGTCGCTTCGTAGAGGGGTTCTCTTCGATCGCAGCACCTATGACCAGGTTGACCCAATAGGGTGCCCCTCTCCAGTGGACAGAGGAGTGTGAGGCCAACTTTCAGAAGCTCAAGACGGCTTTGACTTCGGCCCCTATCTTGATGTTGCCTACAGGTTCGGCGTCCTATACAGTATATTGTGATGGCTTACGAGTTGGACTCGGTGCAGTATTGATGCAGGACGGTAGGGTGATTGCCTACACCTCCAGACAACTGAAGGTACATGAAAAGAACTACCCTGTTCACGATCTGGAGCTAGCTGCCATTGTCCACGCCTTGAAGATTTTCCGTCATTACTTGTATGGGGTTCCTTGTGAGATCTACACTTATCATCGGAGCTTACAGCACTTGTTTAAGCAGAAGGACCTGAACATGCATCAGAGGAGATAGTTGGAGCTGTTGAAGGACTATGATATTACTATTCTTTATCATCCGGGCAAGGCCAATGTAGTTTGCCGATGCCTTGAGTCGTCGGGCGCAGAGTTTGTGGAGTTTGGCATATCTACCAGCTTCGGAGAGGCCTATGGCGATGGATGTTCAGGCTTTAGCCAGGCAGTTTGTTAGACTGGATCTTTCGGAGCCCAGCCGGGTTCTGGCTTGTGTGGTTTCTCGGTCTTCTCTATTTGATCGCATCAGGGAGCGTCAGTTTGACGACCCTCATTTTCTCCTCCAGGATAGAGTTCGGCGTGGTGATGCTCGAGATGTTACCATTAGGGATTATGGAGTTGTGAGGATGCAGGGGCGTATTTCTGTGCCCAATGTAGATGATCTTCGAGAGCTGATTCTAGTAGAGGCCCATAGCTCGCGGTATTCCATCCATCCGGTGCCGCAAAGATGTATCAGGACTTTAGACAACATTACTGGTGGAGGTGGATGAAGAGGGATATAGTTGAATATGTTTCTCGGTGCTTCAACTGCCAGCAGGTGAAGTATGAGCATCAGCGTCCTGGGGGATTGATGCAGCAGATTGAGATTCCATAGTGGAAATGGGAGCGCATCACTATGGACTTTGTATCTAGGCTTCCACGGACTGTTAGGAAGTTTGATTCCATTTGGGTTATCATGGATCGACTGACCAAGTCCGCCCGCTTTATACCGGTGATCACTACTTATTCATCGGAGCGACTGGCGGAGATCTACATCAGGGAGAGAGTTTGGCTGCATGGTATTCCAGTTTCCATCATTTCAGATAAAGGCACTCAGTTCACTTCACGGTTCTGGAGAGCCGTGCAGCAGGAGTTAGGCACTCGGGTGGAGCTGAGCACAGCGTTTCACCCCCAAACTGATTGCCAGTCCGAGCACACTATTCAGATTTTGGAGGATATGCTACGTGCGTGCGTGATTGAGTTTAGACATTCATGGGATCATTTCTTGCCACTAGCGGAGTTTGCTTATAACAACAGCTACCAGTCCAGTATTCAGATGGCACCATATGAGGCCCTATATGGTAGGAGGTGCAGGTCTCCCGTGGGTTAGTTCGAGCCAGGCGAGGCCAGGCTGCTAGGTACTGAGATGGTCAAGGATGCAATGGACAAGGTCAAGGTGATTCAGGACAGACTTCGTGCAGCCCAGTCTAGACATAAGAGTTATGCGGACAAGAAGGTCCGCGATGTGACTTTTATGGTTGGCGAGCGGGTTCTGCTTCGGGTCTCGCCCATGAAGGGCGTCATGAGGTTTGGAAAGAAGGGGAAGTTGAGTTCTAGATGCATTGGCCCTTTTGAGATTTTGAGGCGTGTTGGGGAGGTTGCTTATGAGTTGGCCTTACCTCCTAGCCTAGCCGGAGTCCATCCCGTATTTCATGTTTCTATGCTCCGGATATACTGTGGTGACCCGTCGCACGTGTTGGATTTCACTTCTGTTCAGCTAGACGAGAATCTATCTTATGTTGAGGAGCCAATGGCCATTCTAGACAGGCAATTCAGGAAGCTAAAGTCAAAGAACATCGCTTCAGTAAAGGTCCAGTGGTGGGGTCAGCCGGCCAAGGAGGCGACTTGGGAGACCTAGTAGGATATGCGTAGCGAGTACCCTCATCTCTTCGCCACTCCAGGTATGTTCTCTATGCTCGTTCGAGGATGAACGAATCTTTTAAGTGTGGGAAGATGTAACGACCCAGCCGGTCGTTTTTGAAATTTACACTCTGATCCCCAATTTAATTGTTCCCCTAAGTTCATTTCTACTATTGTAGTTTGCCGGGAGGTTCGGTTCTAGAAGTTTTGGGACACTTAGTCCCTAAATGAGAGCTTTATAGTTGAAAAATGGCCCGCATTCGGAACAGTGTTAAGATGAACTCGGAACGCAGATCTGATGGTTCCATTAGCTCCGTTAGGTGATTTCGGGTGTGGAGCGCATTCGGGATGTATTTTGGAGGTCTGTAGCTCAATTAGGCTTGAAATGCCGAAGTTTGAAATTTTTGGAAATCCGATCGATAGGTGAGATTTTGATCCGGGCGTCGGAATGGAATTTCGATAGTTGTAGTAGCTTTGTTAGGTGAATTTGGATATGTCTGCAAATTTTCAGGTCATTCGGACATCGTGTGGTCGTGTTTTTGATAGCATGTAGGTTTCGGAAGTTTAGGATGAAACTTAGGCTTGAATTCGCTTTGATTTGGTGATTTCCGTGTTTAAGGGTGTGTTTTTATGATTGGAACAAGTTTGTATCATGTTTTGGAGTAGGTTGGTCGTTTTCGTTGGGGTCCCGGGGGCCTCGGAATGAATCCGGGGGTCCAATCGGACTAATTCATGCATTATAGAAGTGTTGTTAACTGCTAGTATGTGCTGCAGACGAAAGCTCTATGCGATCGCAATGGGCTGATGCGATCGCATAGAAGGTTTTGGAGGAGGCCAAATATTCGTTCTATGCGATCGCGGGCAAGGCCATGCGATCGCATAGCTTTGGATGGATGTGCTCTGCGATCGCGTATGGGACCATGTGATCGCATAGTGTAAAGAGTAGGGGGTCCCATGCCCAACATTTTGTTCTATGCGATTGCGGAGTAGGGTATGCAATCGCATAGGCCTATTTTGACGAACAGTGCGATCGCATAGGGTAGTTTGGCGAGGGTTAAAATTTTGTTCTATGCGATCGCAAGTCGCATAGAGTAAAATGCCTGGCAGTGAATTTAAGTCCAGAACATTTCAGTCGCGGCCATTCATACAAAAACCTCCATTGTTGAGTCTCAGAGAGAGAAACTGACAGGAAATTGCAGGGGTTTCACTGGGTAATCATCGGAGGTAAGTTTTATGGCACAAATACATGATTTTATCTAAGAATCTTCAATTATCTCACTAGAAATGGGAGAATTTATGAGGGGTTTTTGCCCTAAGCCTAGGTTATGGTAAATCATCGATTTGAATGGGAAAACGAAGTCCGATTTTGGTAAATTTTATATGCATAGACTCGTGTTGAGATAAGGAACCCAATAATGTAACTTTCGTAATTTTTCGAGAAGCGTATCAAATGTCGGGTTTTGGCAACTTTGTGGTTTTTGGTGTAATTCGAATTGTCTCGATTGGGTAATGCCCAATTGGCCAATTTTGATGCATTTCTATTGATTTTTATCAGATTCTACACCTGTGGAGGCCGGTACTCATGGCAAGAGAGTTGTCTCTAAGCGGTTTCGTACCGGAGTTGAGGTAAGTGGCTTGTCTAACCTCGTGTGGGGGAACCTTCTCCCCTAGGAAATTATGTGTTAATTTAAATGCCTTGTACGCGAGGTGACGGGCGTGTGCATGCACAAACTGTTGGAAACCACCTTACTTGAACTGTTGAAATTGTGATATTTTTGTTCTTTAGCTGATTAAATTGTGACATTTACCTGATATTCATTAGAAAAGCATGGTTAGATAGGATTTATCTGTCTAAGTACCTAATTGTCTTACTTGAACTTCTTGATATTTGTTGATGCTGGCCTTGGTGTAATTATAGTTATGTATATCACATTTCTCTGTGCTTTCCTTCTTATTGTTTGTGTTGGTGGACTGCGGGTTCGATTACCGGAGATCCAAGGGCTGCGGGTTAGATTCCCGAAGAACCGGAGTTGTAATGTTTGTGGACTGCGTGTTCGATTCCCGGAGATCCAAGGGCTGCAGGTTCGATTCCCGGAGACCCAGAGTTTATTGAGATATTGAGATACGGACTGCGGGTTAAATTCTCGGAGATCCTGAGCCATTGAGGCACGGACTGCGGGTTCGATTCCCGGAGATCCTGAGATGTTGATGTAGGGAGTGCGGGTGCAATTCTCGTAGATCCTGAGTTGTTGGATATAGAGAGGGACTGCGGGTTCAATTCCCGTAGATCCTGGACTTGTTGATTTGACTTTATGTTATGTTGGTTACTTGTTGTTAGCTTAACGGTAGGCAGTTGCAGTAATTACTTCATTGGTGTTAGTTCAGACTCATTCTTATTTAAACTGTTTATTATTGTTATTATCACTATGTTATTGTTTCTCGGTAGGGCCCTGACCTTCCTCGTCACTACTCCATCGAGGTTAGGCTTGGCACTTACTGAGTACCGTCGTGGTGTACTCATACTACTCTTCCGCACACTTTTGTTGTACAGATTCAGGTACATCCAATTAGGCTCATTCCAGGTGATCTAGCAGCACTTCAGGAGACTTGAGGTGCGATCTGCTACGTCCGCGGATTCGGAGAGTCTCCTTCTATTCTCTTTAGTGATAGTAGTTATTTTCCCTTATTCTCGTTGTTTAGACATTCTTGATGTATAGTGCCATAGTTGTACTCTTCTTTTAGTCCGTGTTGCCCGTGGGTTTCCCGGTCTTGGTAGTATGTTATTTAGTGTGTTTTGGCGAAGTGTATGTGCCAAGCGGCACTTATTACATTTCATTTATATTATTCCGCTATTATTTTATCCTTTATTTCATGAAATTGTATATTCTGCATCGTGTTAGGCTTACCTGGTCGCGAAGACTGGGTGCCGTCATGACAGGTTCACGATTGGTGAACTAGGATCGTGACACTTTCATTACGATGATCTGATATCTTGTTATAATTGTTAATCGAGTTTAATTTTAGGATGTAACAGAAAGTCAAATGATAAAATTTTGAAATATCAAAAGTCAACTGTCAACGGCATTAAAATACTGCTTTATGAATAGTATTCAATTGCCAGCTAGCAAAGTACAAGTCTTTTCCCAATGTGATCGTCATCTTTCCCTTATTAATCATCTTTTATTCAAGTTTATGTAGGGTTTTTTTCTTTTTTTCATTGAATGTCCTTTGAAGATTTTGAATAAAATTTTAATCATATCGTGTAAGGCATTTTTTTTAACAAATTTTAATCGATGCAAATTACGACTTTGATAAGTTCATATGCCAACCTCAAGTTAAAATAAAACATATAGTAACTGGATATACATATATATATATATATATATATATATATATATATATATATATATATATATATATATATATATATATATATATATATAGTGAGTGTGTATGTGGTGGGCATGGGCAAGAACTACTAAGTTCACGTAAAACTATCCATGAGATTGTATGTTCGTCGTGCGAGTTAAAAAGTAAGTTGTTTAAAATCGAATCGAAACTGTTAAACGATCCGAATTGATGACCTATGGGCTTATTTGTATTGAATTATCGAGATAATTGATTGTGAATTGATTGGGATTTTATAATTAATGACTTAACGATTTGGGGGCGGATTACTCAATTTTCTTATCGGGTAAATCATTAACCCATTATTTTTTTATATATACACTTTTACCCCTTTGTATATAAAGTACTATCAAAATCCTAAATAGCTAAATCCCTAATTTTATTTTCTAATTCTCGATTATCTGTGAGGACGTTGTCACTCTCGTCTCTCTCTTGAACTGAGAACTCAGAAGTCAAAAAATCAAAATCTCAATGGTTAATATGTGTATGTCTTTATGAGTAGTCTTGATAGTGTCAAAAACTTAGTTAGTACGTGTATGACAATATGAGTAGTCTTGAAGACTCTACAATTCAAAACTACCGTTTGGTTAGATCATTATAAATTTGTTATTAATTTAAAACTGTTTGGTATTGATTGATTGATTGTTCAAAAAAAAATTATTTTATTTAGCCGATAAGCCGCCCAATGATAACCGTCCGATAATTGTTAATCTGATACCAATTCGCTCGTTATCTTATTGGATGGCTAGCAGATTACTACATTATAATCTGATAAACAGTTAAGCCGAACCGTTAAATATAATTATCTGCTCGATTTATCTGATTCGCCCAACAAGCACCCCTAATGGTAAGTGCATGAACGTGCATTGGTGGGTGTTCCCTTTAAGGAGATCTCTGCATTAGCTCCAAATTTATTTCTTATTATTTTCATGGATGAAAGATTGTAATACTAATTAAAAGCGAATTATTATTACACTTCACAGTCAAATGGTTCGAAATTATACAAAGTTATACTACAATAATAATATATTCAGTATAATCTTATAAGTTGAAGAGGCTATTAATATGTATGCTGACCTTATTGCTACCTTAAGTAAGTAAAGTGATTCTTTGCGATAGATCATCGGCTTAAGAAAATAGCAACACAATAGGGATTCAAGAATTACTAAAAAATAAGAAATGTGCGGAAGCTAAAAGAAAATAAAGAAACGAATAAAAGACAAGATTATTACGGTGAAAACAAAGAAGTAGATTTCATCTTGTGCTGTGGGAAAACAAAGTTCCATTAGATAAATGTTGTTATGAATAATTTGTACATTGGTTGCTACATTGGATACTACATTGGATGCTCATGTTGTGAATAGTTGAAAGATTAAATCTCCTATTTTATATCAATCTTCTTTACTTTTTATGACTATAAAAGGCCATGTAATTGCAATAGAAAAATACAACAAAGTGAAAGAACAAAACTCTTCCCCCTTCTTTCTATCTCTTCTTATTTACATTTTACTGCATTGCTTTTATTTTATAACACGTTATCAGCACGAAGCTCTAATTTTATTCTTAACTCCCGCTAAGTTGAGCAATATTTTATTAAGGTATGTATCATTATAATCATTTTTTTTATTGCAGTACATATCATATGTTTAATTCTTACAACCTAAATTTTTCTTTGCAATATTTGATAATTTACATAATTCATATTGTTGTTCCTTTTTTGTTTCCGCCTGTTTCACATTTTTGTTTATCATATATGCATATGTATGTTGTGTATATATTATATAGTCACTACAACTAATAACACGTTCAAAGTAGAGTATTTATTTTAGTACTTCACTTATTTGTTGTCAACATTACTTTGATATTTAAATTTCTGATTAAATTCATGCACATAACTAATAATTGCATTTCCATTTGTTTAAATATTCTAACTGTGAGAAATGAACTGATAAGTAATAATTTTATAGTTTAATTACTTTATATTTATTGGGACATAAATAATGTTAGTCACGTTCAATTCTATTAAAACATATATATCAATAATATAAAGTGAAATGAAACAGTATGTAGCTTCTACTTTATGGTACAAATAAAATAAAATAGCAGATTGTTAACTGATATAGTTCTATTTTTATTTCTTTTATCAAAATCGTTTTGTTATCATTAATTATTATTATTATAATTATTTCTCTAACTTATTCATCTTTTATGATAGTTTTCACTATGTTAAACTTAACAAAACTTGAATTTGTTGCATTTGACATCACCAGGAGGAACTATTTATCATGGGTTCTTGATGCTGAAACTCACCTTGACGCTAAAGGTCTTGGAAATACTATTATACAAGGAAATGAAGCATTAAATCAGGATAAAGCGAAGGCCATGTTTTTCCTTCTTCATCATCTATATGAAGGGTTAAAAACTGAATATTTAACCGTAAAAGATCCACTACAATTATGGATTAATTTGAAGGATAGATATGACCACCTAAAACTTACGTTATTACCAAAAGCTCGGTATGAATGGATACATTTAAGGTTGCAAGACTTTAAAACCATAAGTGAGTATAATTCTGCTATCTTTAAAGTAAGTTCTCTATTAAAATTATGTGGAGACACTATCATGGATGAGGACTTATTGGAAAAAATATTTACTACTTTTCACGCTTCAAATGTGGTGCTACAACAGCAATACCGTAAAAAATCTGAGTTAATCACATGTCTACTTGTGGCTGAGCAGAATAATACTCTGTTAATGAAACATTATGAAGCCCGCCCCACTGGGTCAGCTCCATTTCCGGAAGTGAATGCTGTAGCAACATATGATAAGTTTGAAAGAAAATAAAATAATTACCGTGGTCATGGACATGGTCGTAAACGTGGACGTGGCAGGGGGCGAAACAATTATCGTCAATATGGTGGAAATAAATTGGAGAACAATAAGGGTTCTCAAATTAATCATTCAAAAGGTAAAGCTAGTATGTGTCACCGATGTGGTATGAGAGGTCATTGGGCACGCATTTGTCGTACGCCAGAGCATTTTGTTAAACTTTATCAAGCCTCTCTCAAGAAAAAGGAAAATAATGTGGAGGCACACTTGACCTTTCAAAATAATGATGATGAAGCAGGTCCCTCAAATAAATATGATTCTAAGGCACATCTTGCATGTAAAGAGATGATTTTGAAAGCCTAACAAATATTACTCATTTAGAAGTTGGAGACTTCTTTGAGCATATTGACTGAAGAACTAATCATCTTATTGGGGAATGAAGCTATAAAAGTTGTTATTTTTATGTTTGAAACTAGTTTATTTTTCTTGAGTGTATTTTCGTAATGCATCATGTGTTGCTAGTCTCTACATTCCTAATGTATTTCTTAATGTTTTTTTTGCTTGTCTTTCATATTTCTTATAATGTATTATTTATCCTTTTTTTATGAAGAATATGAACATTCCCCAGTCTTCAGTTGGACTCAAGATTAATAAAGATGATATATGTCTTCTAGATAGTGCTACAACACACACTATTTTAAAAGATAAGAGATATTTCTCTTATTTGGTAATGAAAGAAGCGGATGTTAATACAATATCCGGTAGTACAAGATTAATTGAAGGTTCTGGAAGAGCCAATTTATTACTACCGGGAGGAACAAATTTGGCTATTGATGAAGCACTATATTGTAGTAAATCTCAAAGAAACTTATTAAGTTTCAATGATATTTTCCAAAATGGCTATCATATTGAGATTACAAATAATGAAAAGATTGAATATATTTATATTACTACATTAATGTCCGGTAAGAAATATGTGCTTGCAATGTTACTTGCTCTTTCCATGCAAGTATTAGCAGGATTGAAACACATGTCGTAGTAAATGAGAAGTTTACTAATCAAGATAATTTTATTATTTGGCATGTCTGGTTGGGCCATTCTGGTTCTAATATGATTCGTAAAATAATTGAGAATTCACATGAACATGCAATGAAGAATCAGAAGACTCTTCAATGTAAGGAATTCTCTTGTGCTGCATGTTCTCAAGGAAAATTAATTATTAGACCATCAACTATTAAAGTTAAGATGGAATCCCCGCATTTCTGGAACGTATACAGGGTGATATATGTGGGCCCATTCACCCTCCATGTGGACCATTCAAATATTATATGGTTTTGGTAGATACATCCACAAGATGGTCACATGTGTGCTTATTATCAACTCGCAATATGGCATTTGCGAGATTGTTGGCTCAAATAATAAAGCTAAGAGCACAATTTCCAGAGTATGCAATTAAGACAATTCGTCTTGACAATGCTGGTGAGTTTACATCCAAGCCTTTAATGATTATTGTATTTCAACTGGGATAATAATTCAGCATCTGGTTGCTCATGTTCATACACAAAATGGTCTAGCAGAATCATTGATCAAACGTCTCCAATTAATTGCTAGACCAATGCTTATGAGAACAAAACTTCTCATTGCAGTATGAGGTCATGCTATTTTGCACGCACCAGCACTTGTGTGGATAAGGCCCACAAGTTATCATAAAGTCTCCCCATTGCAGTTGGCTTTTGCTCAGGAGTCAAATATTTCCCATCGATCTTTGGTTGTGCAACATATGTTCCAATTGCTCCATCACAACGCACAAAGATGGGTCCCCAAAGAAGGTTGGGGATATAGGTTGGATATGAATCTCCTTCTATTATAAAATATCTAGAGCCAATAACTGGACATTTATTTACGGCAAAATTTTCTGATTGCCATTTTGATGAATCAGTATATCCAACATTAGGGGGAGAAAATAAGCAGCTAAAAATGAAGATAGATTGGAATGTATTATCACTGTCTCATGTAGATCCTCGAATAAATCAATGTGAACAAGAGGTCCAGGTACCTGAAAATAATGAAAATGAAGAGATATCAATAAGTTACGTCTCAACCGGAAAAAGATAGAACCGAAATAATATTGTTATCGATAGCATTTTTGCTTATAATGTTGCTATTGAAATAATGCAACAAGATGAGGATCTTGAACCAAAATCTGTCAATGAATGTAGACAGAGAAATGATTGGACAAAATGGAAAGACGCTATCCAGGTAGAGTTAACTTCACTTGGAAAACGTGAAGTCTTCGAACCCATAGTTCGAACGCCTGAAGGCATAAAGCCACTAGTGTATAAATGGGTTTTTGTGCGAAAACGAAATGATAAAAATGAAGTTGTTAGATATAAAGCACGACTTGTGGCACAAGGATTTTCCCAAAGGCCTGGAATTGATTATATGGAGACATATTCTCATGTAGTGGATGCTATCACCTTCAGGTATCTCATAAATATGGCAGCGCAAGAAAAACTTGATATGCATCTAATAGATGTTGTTACAGCCTACTTGTATGGATCATTAGACAGAGAAAGTTTTATAAAAGTACTTGAATTTAAAGTGCCAGAAGCATATAAAGGTTTTCGAGAAACTTGTTCAATAAAGCTTCAGAAATCTTTTTACGGATTGAAACAATCAAGTCGTATGTGGTACAATCGTCTGAGCGAATACCTGTTGAAAGAAGGGTATAAGAATGATCAAATTTGTCCTTGTGTCTTTATAAAAAGGTCTGGATCTGAATTTGTTATAATAGCCGTATATGTTGATAATTTAAATATCATTGGAACTCCTGCGGAGCTTCCAAAAGGAGTAGACTGTTTGAAGAAAGAATTTGAAATGAAAGATCTTGGAAAGACAAAATTTTGTCTTGGTCTAAAAATTGAGTATATGAAAGATGGAATATTTTCCCATCAATCAACATACACCGAAAAGATTTTAAAGCTATTCTATATGGATAAAGCACATCCATTGAGTACCCTGATGGTTGTGAGATCACTTGATATAAAGAAAGATCCATTCCGTCCTCATGAAAATGATGAAGAGCTTCTTGGTGCCGAAGTACCATAACTTAGTGCAATTGGGGCATTAATGTATCTTGCTAATAATTCCCGACCAGATATAGCTTTCTCAGTAAGCTTATTGCCAAGATTTAGTACTTCGCCAACACAAAGACACTGAAATGGTATTAAACATATATTTAGATACCTCCAAGGGATCGTTGATATGGGTTTATTTTATTCAAATGAATCCAAGCCATCATTGATTGGTTATGTAGATGCAGGATATTTGTCTGATCTGCACAAAGGTCGATCTCAAACAGGCTATTTATTTACAAGTGGAGGTACAGCAATATCATGGCGTTCGACAAAACAAACTATGGTTGCTACTTCTTCAAATCATGCAGAGATAATAGCCATTCACGAAGCAAGTCGAGAATGCGTTTGGATAAGATCTATAACAAAACATGTGGTCTTTCTTCGAAAGAGAATATTCCAACAATATTGTATGAAGACAATGCTGCATGCATAGCTCAATTGAAAGGAGGATATATCAAAGGAGATCGAACAGAACACATTTCACCGAAATCCTTTTTCACTCATGATCTTCAGAAGAGTGGTGAAATAGATGTACACAAGTTCGTTCAAGTGATAATTTGGCTGATCTGTTCACTAAGGCATTACCAACCTCAATATTTGAAAAGCTGATAAATAAGATTGGAATGCATCGTCTTCGAGACATTAAGTGATTTTTCATCCGGGGGAGTTAGTACATGTTGCACTCTTTTCCTTAACCAAGGTTTTGTCCCACTGGGTTTTCCTTAGTAGGGTTTTTAATGAGGCAACAAGCAATGTATATTATAAATAACTATGTACATCCCAATATTTTTTTTGTAAGTTCTTAGTGAGGCACATTATCACATGGACATCCAAGGGGGAGTGTTATGAATAATTTGTACATTGGATGCAACATTGGATACTACATTGGATGTCCATGTTGTGAATAGTTGAAAGATTAAATCTTATATTTTATGTCAATCTTCTTTGCTTTTTATGCCTATAAAAGGCCATGTAATTGGAATGGAAAAATACACCAAAGTGAAAGAATAAAACTCTTCCCCCTTCTTTCTATCTCTTCTTATTTACATTTTACTACATTGCTTTTATTTTATAACAAATATAAATTATTCAAAGGGGAGAAGAACCTTTTTTTGCTCTGTCAGTTTTTTTGTATAATGCACTGGTGCAGCTTCTTCTCTTCTGTGTGTGCTTTCAAATATATGCCTATTTCTAACCAGATGTGCCAAACTTATGTAATGAGTATTAATAAACAATGTAAAAGAGGTCCTGAATTAGAGAAAATAATGCATGAATTAACTTTGTGTATTAGTAAAATCTTGTTTGGTACATTTTTTTAACTTATGTATAACTAATAATACAAGTTTTAGTTATACAGTCAGACTTCTCTATAATATCTCGCTATAAAAGTCAAGTTTTTTCGGAACTAATATTCATATTATGTTATAATATATATTCTCTATAATAGCATTTCGCTGTAACATCCAAAAATATTTGGAACAAACGAGGTTGTTATAGAGAGTTTTGACTGTACATCATATTTGGTATTATCCTATGAATAGCTAATGCATAACAAACCATGGTATTAGCAATACCAAGGATATTAATGTATGCTTTAGCATCGTTAATGACCAAATTATCCTGAAAGTCTTTTAAAGTTAAAGAATAGGAGGACATTTTTGTAAACAAATAATTTTCTTTAAAATTATGCTATGAATTTTAATTTTTAATACACTACACCAATCAATGGATAAGAAATATCCTCTGCATAGCCAATGCTTGTATTACTAATACATGCATTATTAACACGCCTTATTTAACATTATTTTAATACACCCTACCAATTGACCCTATCAGTTTAGTTTATATACATCGTCAGCTTATTTGCACTGTTAGGTCGACTAAAGGATATTTACACTATGCTCCCGTAAGATGTGGTTGAAAATGTGACAGATTACCTACTATAATAAATAAAAGACGATCTGATGGTGTAAATTTTCTTTATAATTTAACCTCAATTTAGGCTAAATTAAATTTACAACCCTTCGATCGCAACTTAAATGATGTTTTAAAGACAATTATGGAATAGATAATTTCTCCAGAATTTAATGTTTTGTTATATTTAAAGAAATATGGATCATTAACAAATATTTAGGAAGTAATAGTGTTATCTCCAAGTAAACAACTTTTTCTACTATTGTCAAGCAATATCTCTCAATATTAAACTTCAGCATTTCTCCATAGAAGGTAAAAAGAAAAAATGTTCTACTCTTTATTCTGATGTTGAAACTTAGCGAAATAGTATCTTAGTTTCATAGCAAAGGAAGTGCCAAATGTAGCAATATATGTCAAGCATTCATCAATTTCCCTGTCAAATTGTCAATTGATTTGATTTTGGCAACCCCACCTTATGGTCCTATAATATTCTTTAATTTGACATCATCCATTATGATTTCAAGTCCTTAGAACGTACTATATTAATGCCTTAAAACATTCATCCATTTTCTTTTTTCCTAAACAATATGTTAGTATGTTGTAGTATTTGAGAGTTCAAAATATTGACTTGTTTATTAGAAAAAAGATTTAAAATATATAACAACTGCTTAGAAAGTTTTTATTTGGTGTAATGTCCGCTTAGAGAGAAGAGAGCTTTGGAGTAATGATAAGTTATTTCCGTGTGACATATAGATCAGCGTATCGAGTCATAGAAGCAATCACTAACTTTTACATTAGGATATGATGTCTACATCACGTGCCCTTGGGGTGTGACACTCCCCCCAAAGGTAAATTTAAGATTTTTATGATATGAGTGCACCACTGAAAAAGTGAGAAAAAAGTACGAGGTGAAAACCGATACGTGTTCCTTTGGATAAATAACTCAGTCACAAACTTGTGCACCATTCAATATTTTTGGAGCATGGGGACCAATAGATAATATTATATCAATTTTATGAAATATATACATAAAATACCTAGTGTGACAGAAAGACCATGGATTCACTTGCACCGTAAAAAGGGTCTAAATTCCCTCTGACTTCTTCGAACCCTACGTAAACACGAAATGCCTTATATACCAAACTGCTCTTTGTCATAATGTTAGCTCGAAATGAATTTAAAATAGAGATACATGGTCAGTGAGGATTTATAATTATTTTCATAACTTCTGATTATATTTATCAATAATAGAGGAATTGTTCTCCAACATAAATGTAAAACTTTGTCATTTTGATCCTCATAAATTAAATCTCATCACTTCTAGTTCTTACAAAATGGAATAAGTAGGCACTCTTCCTTTATTTGTTTCATCTTTTTTGGTAGCAAATAAAAATATATAATTATAATTACTCATTTCATCTTAAAATGATTGTCATGTTTCAATTCTCTAAAATAAAATCATAATTTTCTTGACTAAATTTGATATATCTTTTCATGATTTAAACAAAGAAATCAGTACTTTTTATGCACTTTTTTATTTGACTACGAATAAAATAATTGAAAAGGGAAAAAAGAATAAAGGAAAAAAAAAACTAAGGTATAAATGGAGCCACGGAATAAGGATAAGAATATTTATATGGCCACTCATTTGGGGAATTTTTAAACTTTAATATTACAAAATTGACCAAAAAAAAAACATAAAAATGAAGAAAAAACATGGCAAATACACAATCACAAGTTGTCCATTATGTACTGTCTATTTGCCTATAATTTGGTGGTAGTCCAGTCAGCCATGGACCGCTGACCAAATTTCTTATTTCTTCTGCCCCACGGCCCCCACCCTTTATCCACTTATTTTCATGGGGTGTGAGATTATTTTTTTGTTTAATTATTCGATATCCAAAATATATTAACTCGATTGGTTCAAATTCGTAAAATAAATAGTCGTTACATATTGGCTCGATTAATTCAAATTCATGCTATAAAATACCACAACATATTTATTTCAATTACTTTAGATTCACGTCGTATAAAGCTCATTACGCAGCTGAAAGCCTACTTGAGGAGTTTTAGTGTTCTCTACCAATAATCATATTTTTAAAGTTCGTATCAGAAGTGTCTAATTAAACGCGTCAAATTACTACTCCGCCATTCTAATTTTTGTTTAAAATGACTTAGCGATAAAAAAAGTCACCGTTGATATTTTTGGTGTGATCAAGGGTATTGCTAGGTCATCTATTGAAGGGAACCTTGGCATAAATGGTAAAGTTGCTGCATGTAACTAGGAGGTCTCTGTACGATAGACCCTTATAATCCGGCCATCCAACCCTTCCTCAAATCCCGCGCATAGTGAAAACTTAGTGCACCAATTTGTCCTTTACTAGGTCATCTACTATTCTTGATTTGAACTTTATATTGTTGGTCTCGGTAGAATTTCTCTTCTCCTATTAACTATGTAAAAGAAGAAGAACAAAGGGACACGAAGAGGGGGAGGGGTTGTAAGAACATTTTCAAGAACAAACCCCACACACCTAAATATCGCACGAAAATCAAATTAAGCAGAATTATTATTAAGATATTATTTTAATTACGTTAAGCAGAATTATTATTAAGATATTATTTCATTTACTTTCTGTAAAGGCTCTATTTTCAGTTTGGTCGCACCTTGATTATTCCATCGGATACTTACTACCTTCCACTAATACAAATCTGGATAACTCTGTTCATTAAGGGTTATTTCTTTCTAATCGATGCCATATTATTTTTTTTAGAATTGATTGATAGTCAAAAATTATTCAATTTCAGGATACTCTTTGCTAAACCAATTATGAAACTTGAAGTGGTTGGTTATATAAGGATTATAATATGGGATCGAGTTTGACCGACCCCATCCTCAAACTGATACAACCTGTCCTATGGGCAAAGGATGGGCCCGAGGGACGACCCAAGGCTCATTGGAGAGACGACCACGCAATTATGTCGGCCCCTCTGCAGCGGGTGCTTCATCTTTAGCTTAAATTATGTCTTTATATTATAGAGAGAGAAAAAAGGGGAAACTGGTCCGTTATATAAAGAGAGTTTCCAACTGTGTAAAAGGAGAAATTTTTATCAATAGCAATCTCTCTCTCTGCCTAGCTCTCTCTATCCCAATTACTCTCTCTTTCTCTGAAGAACTGGTATCTCTTATCCCTGTAACATTATCATACGATCTTGTTCTTTAACTGCTCAAAATCACCAAACCACAAAGGATTACACATACTCTAGAGTCGATTATCTTTGATTACGATTGACCTCTTGTCACACATTTGGTTGATTTGCTTAAATATTGTTCGATAACATTTTAAGTCAAATAATTTGGTGCCATTTGTGGGGATTTCGGCAATCGAAGTCATAGTTTACATCTAGAGTATCAAAAACAACGATCGTTACCCTCCAAACGCAGTAGAACCAGAAATGGCAGATAGAAAATCTAAGCTAAAGATGACAGCCGATGTCTCAACCAACCTGATGGTGCCCCTCAACAAGGCTGGTAGAGAAAATATTGCAAATGCAACACCGAGTAGCCTTCCAGAGGAAGAAATATTTCCCTCCTCACTCAAAGATCTAACGATTTTGCACGAAAAGGGAACTTCGACATCTGTAGTAAAGGAAACACCCGCAGTAGAAAAAAAATTACTAGACGAATGGTTAACGAACACCCTGAGCGGCCTTCTCGAGAAATCATCCCCAGGGAACCCCAATGATTCGCCAGTGGCAACAACTACCAGAGCCGCCAGCGAACCGGGTGTTATGCGATCGAGCAACACTCATACAGGTATCAACACAAGCGACAATTCACTCGCAACCGTCCTAAGGAAAATAGAAGAAATGGAGAATGAAAATAAGGCACTCCGTGATCAAATGAAGAAGCACCAGGAAAGGGTAGAAAAAATACCCAGTGCACCAAAATTACTGCCAAAATGCGACGTAGGACGGTTACTCGAGCAATTGTACAGTGAGGAAGCCGCCCCTCACCCGATTCCAAAAACCTTCTAGATGCCCCCTTATTTGAGAATATATGATGGGACCACGGATCCAGAAGATCATCTGATCCACTACGCAACCGCTGTGAGAGGAAATGACTTGTCAAAAGAGCAGGTGTCGTCTGTGCTACTGAAAAGGTTTAGAGAAACCGTGACCGGAGGGGGGCTAACATGGTGTTCACAACTACTGGCTAGATCGATATCAACGTTCGAAGAAATGGCGGAAAATTTTGCCACTGCCCATGCTGGGACAAAGAAGGCCGAAGCAAGGGTTAAAGACATATTTGCGATCAGAAAAACACGGTCTAAGGGCTCAGGGACTTCCTGGCACGGTTCAGCAGAGTAAGAATGAGTCTGCCTAACGTATCAAAGGGAATGGTAGTCACCACCTTTCAAAACGGTTTGAAAAGAGATGGGTCGAAATCAACCAAGAAACTACTTAGCCGACTAATGAAGTATCCCCCCATAACATGGACAGATATCCACAATGCCTACTGCACAGAAGTAAGGGCAGACGAGGATGACCTTAATGGTCCAACCCAGCAGTTGACGTTAGTACATACGGAAATCAAGAGAGATCGACGCAATGATAGGTTACGGGATCCACATCCACGGTTCAACATAGAAAGGCATCAGCCCTACGTTAGAGCCCCTAACCTACCCCCTCCGTGACACCAGAATGCCTTTCAACGACATACTGCTAAACTCCAAAATGAAATACGTATGCCTTTGTTATTATCTGCTCATAACTTTTGTGTCTCGCCTTCAAAAATAGTATACGCACCGGAGAAGCTAGGCTCGAAGGTACACTGGCCCCAAAGATGAAATCAGATCCTAGCGCAAGAAAATGAAATGACCTATACGAGTTCCACCAGGAACGGGGACACAGGACCGAAGATTGCATAGGCCTATGACAAGTAGTAGTCAGGATGCTGAACCAGGGATACCTGAAGGAGCTGCTCAGCGATGAAGGAAGAGCCAATTTTGCCAGGTGACATGAGCAATCTCAAGGACCGCCAAAATCGCCGTCCCCAACATGAACCATACAAATGATTGTCGGCGGTGGTGACAATTCGACAATCAATCACGTCAAGTTCACCACCACACATAAACTGAAGTGCACAATCGCTCACGAACGGTATGGCGACTTCGATGATAGTATCACCTTCGATAAGTCTGATATCAATGATTTGTATTTTTCTCACTATGACGCTTTAGTAATAACCTTGCACATTGTTGATACTGATGTGAAGAGAATTATGGTAGAAGACGGAAGTGGCACGTGTATTATCCATCCGAGAGTCCTCACACAAATAAGGCTCGAGGATAAAGTAATACCGGATTATACAACACTAACGAATTTTAACAATGCACTAGAACACACCTCTGGAGAAATATCACTGCCAGTCCTGGCGAGAGGAGTCACGCTGGAGACCACATTCCACATCATGAACCAAGAAACGGCTTACAACGTCATCATAGGACGTCTGTGGATATACGACATGCGAGCCATCCCTTCGAGCCACTATCAAAGTAATCAAATTTCCCACCTCATGGGAAATATTTAGTATCCGAGGTGAACCACACACCGCCCAAGAATGTTATCGGATCACCAAAGATTGCACTAACATCAGCCATGTCGGGAACCAAATTCACCCCGACGGAAGGCATTAGGGAACCCAATATTGTATAAGCCTGCAAAGTGATAGTTCAGGACCTCGACCCTATCATGCTGGACAATACTGATAGTTCAAAAAAAGCCTATATTGGGCATAACCTCTCCGACCCAGGTAAGTACCATGAATTCTTAACTGACCATGCAGGTTTGTTCGCCTTCTCCCATTCTGACATGCCAGGGATCCCAAAAGACATCTCCACTCACAAATTGAACGTCGACCCACTCTATCCGCCTGTGCGGCAGATAGGAGAAAATTCAGTGCCACAATGAATGAGGCAGTCAATGAAGAAGTAGATAAACTACTAGCCAACGGGTCCATCAGAGAATCAAAGTACCCCTAGTGGGTCGCTAATATGGTCATGGTCAAAAAGAAAAGCGGGAAATGGAGGATGTGCGTGGATTTAACAGACTTGAACAAGGCGTCCCAACGGATTACTTTCCATTGCCTCACATCGATCAGCTGATATGAATTAGAAATAAGAAATTATTTCATTAAATAGATGAATAAATAATAAAATTTTGATTTTATTATAATGGTTTTATCTTGCTGATTCACATATCCCACCCTCTATATTTTATTATAAAACTATTAAAATATTTATTACTTTTATTTTATTAGTTTTTTAACAACTCTCTCTTTACAAATTCGATTCTCTTAAATAGTGAAAAAGACAATACAAATTTGTAGCCTAGGTGGTTCCAATATCTATGAGACGATATCTTAAACTTTACTATAATTTGATAGAGTACGAGCAGAAAAAACATATACGCCTAGAGCTCGTTACGCAAAAACCGGACACGAGCTGCTAAGCTTCTTGGATGCCTACTCTGGTTATAACCAGATCCTGATGGCTGAAGAGGATCAAGAGAAAACGACTTTTATTACCCACCAAGGGACTTACTGCTACAAGGTGATGCCCTTCGAGCTCAAAAACGCTGGCTCAACATACCAAAGGATGGTCACCAAGATGTTCAAGGAACAACTCAACAAGACAATAGAGGTATACATCGACGACATGCTAGTAAAGTCGACCAAAAAGGAGACCACATCGACCATTTAAAACAAGCCTTTGAGATACGAAGGCAATGCGGGATGAAGCTAAATCCAAAAAAATGTGCTTTCGGCGTGGCTTCGGGAAAGTTCATGGGTTTCCTCGTATCCCAGCGAGGTATCGAAGTCAACCCAGACCAGATCAAGGCCATAGAAACAATACCAGAAATCCTGATTAACAAGAAGCAGGTTCAGAAACTAACGGGGTGAATAGCCGCTCTATCAAGGTTCATCTCGCGATCCTCATACAGGTGCCATAAATTCTTCAGTGTACTAAGGAAAGACCGAGGGTTGCAATGGCACGAGGAATGTATCGAAACATTAAGGAAACTAAAGGAATATCTATCTTCACCACCCTTGCTCGTCAAGCAGACCTTGGCAAGTGCCTACTCGTCTACCTCGAGGTGTTAGAAGTCGTTGTTAGTGTCGTCCTAGTTCGCTAGAGCAAAGGTATGCAATCACCAATTTACTGTATCAGCAAAACCCTAATAGATGCAGAGACGAGGTATCTCCACCTCGAGAAGCTGTCTTTGGCATTAGTCGTAGCTTCACGAAAGCTTAGACCTTACTTTTAGTGCCACCCCATAAAGGTGATAACAACCTTCCTCCCAAGGAGCATCCTACACAAACCTCAACTCTCAGGTAGGCTCGCCAATTGGTCCTTAGAGCTCAACGAGCATGACATAACCTATCACCCGGGAACCGCCATCAAGTCACATGTACTTGCTGACTTCAGCACGGAAATACTGCCAGAGGTAGAGCAAGAGGCCCTCCGCGCATCTACAAACACCAACCTTTGGACCCTCTACACCGACGGCGCTGCGAACGCCTCGAGATCAGGACTGGGACTCGTCCTTGAAGTCCCCACAGGAGAAGTAATTCGCCAGTCCATATGATGCCCCGAGATGACTAACAACTAAGCCGAGTATGAGGCTATGATTGTAGGTAGGAAGCTGGCCATCAAATACGGCGCACGTTGGCTCACCCTCTACTGTGACTCCCAGCTCGTAGTAAACGAGGTCACCATAACCTACACAATTAAGGAACAGAGGCTACAAAAGTAATAGTCATAAATCCATAAGCTGATGACGGTGTTCGATGAATTTTGCTTCGAGCATATTCCTGGGGGATAGAACGTCAAGGCAGACAGCCTGGCAAAACTAGTCGCAGCCACCAAAAATATCAACAAAGAAAACATGGTCACTCTCCTCCACTCACCCGTCGACCACATTGAGGTACTCTAATTAAGCTTGAGTTGGGACTGGCGCAACTAGTTTGTATCCTACCTACAGGACGGGACACTCCCACGCGACAAAAAAGAAGCCAAGAAACTTCGGGTACAAGCAGCCCGCTACAGCCTGATAAATCATGATCTCTATAAGAGAACGTTTAGTGGTCCCCTTACTAAATGTCTCGGGCCATACCAGACTAGGAAAGTTTTGGAAGAAGTGCATGAGGGCCATTCTGGTGCCCATATGGGGGACTGTGCCCTTGTCTGATGTCTAGTATACGTCGGTTACTACTGGCCCACCATTAAGAAAGAGGCAGCGGACTACGTTTGAAGATGCAAACAATGCCAAAAGTTCACCCCTATGATACACCAGGCAGGAGAACTCCTCCACTCGGTCACTTCGCCATGGCAATTCATAAAATGGGGAATGGACATAATCGACCCTCTACTGGCTGGACGAGGAAAGGTACGCTTTGTGTTAGTTTTAACTGACCAATTTTCTAAATGGATCGAAGTAGGTGCGTACGCACAAATATGCAATCAAGAGGTGATCGCGTTCATATGGAAAAATATCATATGTCATTTCAGCATCCCCAAAGAGATCAGGTGCGAGAACGGGCCCCAGTTCATCGGCAAAAAGACAACTGAATTCTTCGAGAAATGGCACATCAAGTGGATACTCTCCACCCCGTATCATCCTGCTGCTAACGGTCAAGCCGAATCCTCCAACAAAACAATACTGAACATATTAAAAAGAAGCTCGAAGAAGCCAAAGGGCTATGGCCCGAGTTATTACCCGAGGTATTACGGGCATACCGGACTACACCCAAATCCAACACGGGGGAGACACCTTATTCACTGGTCTATGGAACCGATGCTGTTATACCCGTTGAGATCGGAGAACCTACTCTGAGATACTCACACACTAGTGGATCCGTCAGTGACGCCAGTAGGTTACAAGACCTGGATAAGGCTGAAGAACGAAGAGACATGGACCACATCAGAATGGCCGCCCAAAAATAACAAGCGGAAAGATATTACAACGAGAAAGACAATGTGAGACCGCTTAAAGTCGGTGACTATGTTCTCAAAGCCAAAACACTGGCATTGAAAATCCAAACAAAGGAAAGTTATAGACCAACTAGGACGGACCGTACAAAATCACAGTGGCAACTACCAAAGGAGCATTCCAACTAGAAACAATGGAAGGAAAGTTACTCCAAAACAATTAGAACATCGCCCACCTCAAACAATTCCACTTCTGAAAGGTATATCCCAAGTCGTACTCTTTTTCCCTTACCTGAGTTTTGTCCCAATCGGGTTTTCTCGGGGAAATGTTTCACGAGGTGATGAAGGGGATGCCCGGTGGAACAAGAAGCACGATTTTGCCATTCGGCCCACATACACGGCCCGTAGGCCAACATGTTTAAGAGAGTACCTTTGTATCTCCAAAGATCTCCATTGAATGAATAAAGATCTCCATTGTATGAAAAGAATCTTCATTGAATGAATAAAGATCTCCATTGTATGAAAAGAATCTCCATTGATTGAATAAAGATATCCATTGTATGAAAAGAATCTCCATTGAATGAATAAGGACCTCCATTGTACGAACGAGATCTCCATTATACGAACAAAAAAACAATCATCATCAGTTTGACCTCGTTCGAACCACGATGGGTATTACTTTGACGATAGTCGAAACAACATCACAATGGTTAAGGACATCGACATCAGTTCGACCTCGTTCGAACCACGATGGGTATTACTTCGACAATAGTCATTCGAACCATGACGGGTATTACTTTGACAACTATCGAAGAACCATCCCAATGGATAAGGCCATCGACATCAGTTCGACCTCGTTCGAACCATGGCAGGTATTACTTCGAAGACAGTCGAAGCAACATCCCAATGGCTAAGGCCATTGACATAAGTTTGACCTCGTTCCAAACATGACGAGTAATGGCTAAGGCCATCAACATCAGTTCGACCTTATTCGAACCACGATGGGTATTACTTCGACGACAGTCGAAGCAACATCCCTAATGGCTATGGCCATCGACATCAGTTCGACCTCGTTCGAACCACGATGGGTATTACTTCAACGACAATCAAACCAACATCCGAATGGCTAAGGCCATCGATATCAGTTCAACCTCGTTCGAACCACGATGGGTATTACTTTGATGACAGTCGAAGTAACATCCTAATGGCTAAGGTCATCGACATTAGTCTAACCTCGTTCGAACCACAAAAAGTATTACTCCGACGATAGTCGAAGCAATATCCCAATGGATAAATGCCTTCACCATCAAAATAGTACAGTTTGACCTCGCTCGAACCGGAACTCAGCTAAGTGCCTTCAACATTGGAATGGCGCTGTTTGATCTTGCTTAAACTGGGAATCAAGCTAAGCGCCTTCGCCATAAAGAAAGTGCAGGTCGGCCCCGCTCGAGCTTCGACCTCGTCCGAACTCTGACGAACGTTATTTTAATGAAAGTCGGGAGCATCCTGATAGCTAAGGCCAGTGATATCAGGTCGACCACAGTCGAAACCTGGTACGACAACCCGACAAACGAAATGGTTTCTACAAAAACTAAGCAATACGACAAAGAAACGAAGCAATAAAGGGGGAAAAAGAGGTTACATTATAACAAAAATTACATTTACATTCGCCTCCTCGAGCGGGTCGTAATACATTATACAAACAAAAAATGTACATATATATATGGTCAAGATTGCCCATCATCCCCTGAAGGGTAGACATCAATATGCCAAGGGTTAGATTCCAGATGATTGATTTCATCGGAAGCAATCCCGCCTCCATCGCGAGAGTTGGAATCATAATCGCACATCTTACGGGTGGCACAAGCCTCGTCACTTCGTCTCTGGACTTCTTCCTCGGTAGCCAGGCTCGCAGTATGAAGCTCGTTGTACACATCGACCTTAGCCTCCACAAAAAACCCACATCTCGTGTGCATTACAACGTACAATCTATATGGGTGAAGGGAGGGAAGTAGAAGTTCTTGAAAGCAGGCAAATCTCCGCCGCTTTGGCATCAAGTTCGGTGGTCAGCTTCGCCACTCTTCATTATAGGTTTACATTCTTTTCCACCACCCCCAGCTCAGTTCGAGCTCGTTGTCCTTGGATCTGAGGAGCTCCTCTAACTCGTTGTTGCGGGCCGCGACCCTCATAAGCTCGCTATCTGCCGCCTCCAGGTCAGCTCCCTCATGTTCCAATTGAGACTGCCCTTACCAGCCTCCACCCGATATTTAGAGCGATACTTCCTGTATTTCTTTAACACCCTCTTAAAGTGGGCAGTCCACTTCCGTTCACGGCGCCCCCTCTCCACCTCCAGTACGAGGGTCTGTAAGAAATACTAAGAAAGTACAACCCACACCTGCCCGACAATAACACGAAAAGGAAGGGGATAAAAGGTACATGTAAAGCCATGCTTGACACTCTGCAGGATAGCTCCATGTCGACCACCGTACTGAGCGTCCTGCTTTCAGGGGCTGCACACAGCAGAGTTAAGGCCGAAGCGGCCTACTCACTATTCGACAGAAGGTTGAAAGTCGTCGATATTGTAATGCGACGGTCAGAGCCATCTATCGCTATTTCAACATGGGTCAGACCGCCTACGAACTCGTCGACATCGTCCTGAGAGATGTCAGAGTCCGACCCTTCTGCCACACCGCAAGGCTTCCCAGTAGGGGTCGAAGGCTTTCCCCACACAGCCGGTGCATGGCTAACATTTGGAGTGGTATCCCTCTGTTGAGCCAACCTCCCCGAGAGAATGGCGTCATTCATGAACACAGGTCTGGGTATTCGCCGAGGCAGACACACCTCACCCCTATCTTCAATCGCCACTGCCTTGCCCTTCTCAATCCTCCTCCGTTTCCTCTCTGGCAACTCCTCGCCATCAGAAGGTTCACCTGATAGGAGAGGGGCATGTGTCAATAGTGTCGGCTCCCACGTCACCATGGTCGTAGAGGTAGCCCCTTGCAAAGGAGTAGAAGAAGGGTCCCCTCGAAAGGACTCGACCAATACATCTCGATCGCCCGAGACAGCCTTAGCTTTGCTTTGAAACAGAGGTCGTCACCTTTTTCCTCGAAGCCCCACGACCTGTTTTCAAAAAAAAAAGAGCACACGTGAAAAAGGGATGAACACTAGTTCACGAATTGTGTGCGACAAAAATCGGAAGTTTATCTGAAGGAACTTTTGGGCCATAACGTTCCATGAAAGCAGGCCAAGTACGCGTCTCCTCCGCGTGGGGCAGCAAGCCAGTGACCCATCCCCTAAGGTGGCGATGGGTCGGGGTGGATGAGCCATAGCTGTAGCATAAAAGGTTAGAACAACTGTTAAAAGCAAAACTATATAACGGATTGCAACATTTACGTGTTGGATTCCTCCTCTCTGGGAACCCGACAGGGTTGGAGAACAGGTGCTCGGTCCTAATAAAAATGTATCTGCGCCAAAACCCGCGGTTGGCCCAATCATCAGTCTTAACCACTAACCCCCTTGTGCCACAATTTCGTAAGTGCACCATCGTCTATACCTGTTAAACGGGCCAGGTCAGCCCGATTCTGGACCGGCCCAGACCGATAAAAATCGGAACCGGCCCGGACCGGTAACTATGGGGCTGGGTGGGCTGAGTTGGGGGAAGGGGGTAAAGGGGTTAGGTCCGTTTAGTTTTATTTAACGGGTAACCGAACCGTTAGGACCGGTCCAGATAAACAGTGTTCATTTCTGGTTAAACCGGCACGGAACTGGCCCGGTTCTAATGGCTAATTTTTTTTTTTTAATTTTCTGTGCAGGTGGGGCCCACTGACCGTTGACAACGTTTAGATTCTTCACTGATCCGTTGGCCAACGGATATATTGAACAATAGCCATTTTTTGTTTAATTTTTAACCCTTTTTTATTTTACAAAAATAGCCTTATGTAAAACTATAAATACCCCCCCCCCCTTCTTCATTTCTCACTCAAAATTCATTTCTCTATCTGAGTTTCTTCCATTTCAAGTCTTAATTCCTCATTTCATCTTCTAATTTTATTTGGCTCACTTTTGTTGAACAATTGATTTAAATCATAGTATTTTATCATTCGGGTTTTGAACTTCAAGTTGGAATACTTGCTTGACGTTTGTTCGTGGTAACATTGAAATTGCATAACCAAGTGCTCAATTTATTGTCCAATTCGGTGCACTCCCTCCAACTCTTTCTCTTATTTAATATTTTAATTGCATATTTATTTTGTGCTTATACTTTAATTTTTACAATATGTTTAGTGCTGCTAAAAGAGCGTGTAGAAAAATTACTGGTAGGGGAAATAAAAATAAAGGTAATTCTTCAGCATCTGGTAGTAATAGTACCCCAATATCTCTTGTTCCTGAAACATCGCCTAATGAAAATATAGATTATGAACAATTACAAGAAGATTATGGAATAGAAGATAATGAATTAGAAATTGAAGATGAGATACCTGCTACACCAACTAGTGCTGGGGTTGGTGGTGTTGAAGTTGCTACAAGGGGTGTTGGTCGTGGCACTAGTAGTAGACCACATGTGGCTCCGACGACTAATCGTAGAAAAATAAGTAAGGTTTGGAATTTTTTTGAAATAATTGAAGGTACGCATAGAGTTAGATGCAAATTTTGTAAATGTGATTTTAAATATTTGACTGGAGGAAATTTAGGGAGGAACTGGAACGCTTAGTAGACATGTGAGAGTTTCACATCCGATAGAATGGGGCCTACATGGTGATGAAAATCAAACAAATATTAACCCTACTACTGGAGAATTAATAAAATATAATAAAATGAAGGATCGTGAGGAGTTAGCAAATATAATTGTTTTAGGTTGTCTATCTTTTTCTTTTGCTTCTTCGTCATATTTTATTATATATATTCAAAGAATTTACAATTCATTATTTGAAGGTATACCTAGAAGTACTTGTAGAGCCGATATGTTCAGACTTCACGGACAATATCAAATTTACGTTATTTTTTAACCACCTTCCTTGTATAGTTTCTCTAACTTCTGATATTGGTCAAGATGTTAATGGACGTGATTATTTGACTATTACATGCCATTAGATAGATGATAATACTTGTATGCAAAAACATATTATTGCTTTTAGATATGATGAAGATCAGAGTCATATTGCTGCATTTATAAGCAGTACAATTTGTGAAGTTGTTGAATTTTATAATCTCAACCAAAAAATATTGTGTATGTCTTTTGATAATGCTTCTAACAACACTGCCGCAATTTCAATATTAAAAATGCATTTACAACCACCACTTAATGAAATTTTTCATGTTAGGTGTGCATGTCATGTTTATAATTTAATTGTTAAAAGTGGTCTTAATTTGTTTTCAACAGAGATTAGTCTTGTTAGAAGAGGAGTTGGTGTCATTCAAGGAAATAACAGACATTCTAGAATAAAGGAATTTAAAAATAAGTGTGTGCAGTATAACCTTCAACCCCGATTCATGCCAGAAGAAATTATTACTAGATGGAACTATACATATATAATTTTAAAAGTTTGCTACAAATACAGATTCCCAATAGCTGAAGTTGCTAATGCGCATTGTACGGATCCAAGCCGTATGTTAACAACTGGTACTTGGGAGGTCATTAATGATGTTGTTAAATGTTTACATAAATTTTATACTGCTACTGTTGAGTTTTCTGGAGCTTATTACCCTACTATTGCTATGGGTTTAGTACATATAAAAAAAAATTCTTTTCTACTCTTTGAATTTAAGAAGAAAGAAAATATACGAATGTTGTGGAAAATATGCAAGCCAAATTCAAAAAATATTTCTATCCAATTCCTCCGATTTACTTAATTGGTGTAGTTTTAAATCCTTCTATTAAGATGTCTGATTGTCACCAATTAATGAATGCTTTATATACTTATATGGAGATTGAGGAAACTGAAACTCCAAATTTATATGTTTCTATGAACAACCTAAATGATTATTTACAGCAATTATATAATTATTATGCAAATATAATTGATGATGTTGTAGGCAATGCTAATCCTACTATGCGATGTAGCACTTCTGCTACTGTGACTGAAGAAGAAGGATTAGATGATAGTTATAATATGTTTTCTACTTTTTCTAACACTCAAACAAGTTGTAGGAACATTGATGAACTTCAATTCTACTTGCAGAAGCAAAAGGAGCCTCGCACAAAGGATTTTTCACCGTTGGGATGGTGGCATGAAAATGGAAAGCAATTTCCTGTTCGTTTCGCAATGGCTCGGGACGTGCTGAATGTGCCAATTTCAACTGTTGCATCCGAGAGTGCATTTAGCCAAGAAACACAACAACTTGGAGACACGCGTCACTCATTGGGAAGTAATGCTTTGGAAGTTTTAGTATGTTTTAGAGATTGGATTAGATCGGAAAGAAGAAATCAAGGACGTGAAGATGTTGATAGCCCATAAGACGAGGAACTTGGAGATATATTAACAAATAGTAACCAATCCGAATTAAACACTCAAGAAGAATGCCACTAAGTTCATATTGATTATGAGGAACTTAGCAGGGCAATGCAAAATATTTGAATTTATTTGTTGTTAAAGATGTAAACATTTCAACTTGTAAGTTTGAAATTTGAATTATGAAATAAAAGTAGCACTTGCAATAACTGAATTTTTTGTCATCTTACTTGTATTCTTTAGTTAAAAATTTTAAATTAATACAAATTCTTAATATAACTTTAATTTTGAAATTTGAAATAAATGTAGCACTTGCAATTTATAAGTGCAACTTTTTCTCATTTACTTTGTATTCTTTAAATTAATACAAAGTATTAATATAAATTACAATAGTTATACGAACTTCCAAAAAAAAAATTAAAAATACACTAAACCCGGCCAGGCCCAGCCCCCTCAACTCGTAACCCCTACGGTTAAATTTTTACCCAAAATTATCCGAACCCGTTAAACCCGTTACCCTTGGGCCCGGAACCGGCCCGGTTTCAAACCCGTATGAGTTCAAAATAACGGGCCCTGACCGACCCGACCCACCCGTTTAACACCTATACCATGGTCCCCCTCATATAACATGAAATGATGGACCGTAACGCTACACCCTGCCAACTCCGCATAAGTGGTCAACAGCCGGAGCATCTTCAGCGTGGATAGCGTAAGCTGAGCCAAGAAAACATTAGAAAATCGGTATAACTCTTCCACCAACGGGAAGAAGTGAAGGTTGTAGCTAATCAAGAACAGGTATTCATAAAAAACGCAAAATCCCGGCCTATGCACGGTCACCCGATCGTCTCCGATCGGGACCATCTCTACGTGTGTCGGTACGTTACATTTAATACGGAGGTCATCCAAGTGTTTCTATGACGAATTAGAAGCCTCCGGGGCCGAAGTGGAAAAATCCTTATTGAAATCATTCCATAATGAGGTACGTCGAGGGAGCAGCGCCTCCACGATTAGGGGACTCATATTCTCTTCCCCCTCCACCGCACCACCATCGGAAGGCGATGATGGGTTTGATGGTGCAGCTGCTGGAGTCATCCAGTTTTCACAGCGAGATTTAGGCATGTTGTTGTCAGTGGTGGAAGACTTATGCACGATATTGAGAAGGAGAATTGTCGGTCAAGAAAAATGCACCAGAAAAAAAATATTCACTAGGAAGGGAGTGCAATTGATCGAAAGTTCCAGTTAAATTAAACTCATCCCCTATTTATAAGGATCAGGAAGCGCGAGGATCGAAGAGTCAGAATTCGAACCAGCATAGGAAACCAAGCGCTGGAGTTGGTAGGTTCCTACCTCAAAAATATGCGTAAATGGCCTCTGAAGATGTTGACGTCACATTGGGGAAGGCGTTACGCTTCGAGGGCCTAACGGTCATGATGACTGCCTCATATATGTCACGTCATGGTTCCCTGGCAGGGTCAAACCCTCCAAAGAACGAGGACATTAATCCGCCCATCAAAGACGCACCCTACTACGACCTCGACGAACGAAGGGACTAACTATATGGGGTTGAGTTTGACCAACCCCGTCCTCAAACTGACACGACCTGTCGTATGGGCAAAGGTCGGGTCCAAGGGACGACTCAAGGCTCATTGGAAGGACGACCACGCAATTACGTCGACCCCTCTGCAGCGGGTGCTTCATATTTAGCTTAATTTTATTATAGAGAGAGAAAAAAGGGAAATCGATCGATTATATAAGGAGGGTTTCCAATTGTGTAAAAGGAGGAATTTTTATCAATGGCAATCTCTCTCTCTCTTTCCTTAGTTCTCTCTATCCCAATTACTTTCTCTTTCTCTAAAGAACTGGTATCTCTTATTTTTGTAACATTATCACACGATCTTGTCCTTTAACTTCTCAAAATCACCAAACCTCAAAGGATTACACAAACTTTATTGTCGATTATCTTTGATTACGATTTACCTCTTTTCACACATTTAATTGATTTGCTTAAATATTGTTCGATAATATTTTCAGTCAAACAATTATAATCCAAGAATAGTCATACATTGAATAATAATAATAATGAAAGTATTATTATCTATTGAGCCATAAAATAGGAATTGCTATACGGTGAATAAACATACAACACGTCGTACAAATATACAAATACATGTATTTGTATTCCATATTCTATCCCTATAAAAAGTAGGGAAATTGCACTGTATAGCCGAATGTAAAAATAATATCCAAAAAAAGTATATAAAATTTATATAGTTTTTTATATATATACATTCTGTATGTTATATACAAAAATTATACAAATTTTAAACACTTTTTCAACTACCAAATATCAATAGTTTCTAACAGAAGCTAAAAGTGGTATTACCCCTATAAAGTAATACACGAAATTTCCATACAACTTCTGCAAAGTTTAGTGCCAAAACAAAACGTGGCATTAGTCATGCAGAGTTTATACTACTTGAAATCAAGCGTTATTAACAGGATCGCTATATGACAACACTTCACTATAAAGCTTTTTCGGAACCAATTTTCATGTTATGTTAAATATATGTACTATATAACAACACTTCGCTATACCATCCAAAAATATTCGGATCAAACGAGGTTGTTATACAGAGGTTTTAACTGTACACGTAAACAAACCATTATATTCATCATTATATAGAATTCAGGAGCATAGCAAAGCAATTTTTACAAGTTTTCTACACTAAATAAGCTGAAAATTTTATATAAAATGAAAATGGCAGATGCCAGATGGGATATAAGATAACAAAGTTCAACAACAGCCAGCAAAGTTTGCTGAAGCATTACAGTATGAGAAAAATAAAGAAGAAAAGAATCCAATGAGG
The DNA here is from genome assembly GCA_032618575.1 of Nicotiana noctiflora. NCBI lineage: Eukaryota > Viridiplantae > Streptophyta > Magnoliopsida > Solanales > Solanaceae > Nicotiana > Nicotiana noctiflora. The sequence goes on from JASVEL010009772.1 coordinate 80,428, forward strand.
AAAGAACAATCTGCGTTTTACGTCTCACTGTTCCATCAGATATGCATTAATTGGTACATTTATCTTTAAGTATATTCCGCTATCCAATTTTACATCTCAACCATATGCAGGGACAAGAAAAAAAACGAAGAAAATGAAAAATCTATACTAGAAAATCTACGTTCAAACCTTACATTGACGTCTCTTCGCTTTGCAAACGTTGATTGGGAGTTCTATAGCAGGTATCGAAATAGCTCTAAGTGAATGCGCATCTAGCCTGAAGTATTTCTTCAGAGAGAATACAAGTAATCCGCATCCAGGACTTTGACTCAAGCTGTACTTTCCACCTATATTAAGCATTTTATGTCCTTTAACTTCCACACAGTAATCTTCCTATGCAGCAATTCCTGTATCACAAATCAAAGAGTATATATAAATAACTGTGATGCAAATGAAACAAATCAGTCTAATGCAGACATATAAGTATGCAAGAAATGAAATCATCATTTTGAATGCTTTATTTGTTCTAGCTTAGCTCGTGGTATGCCATTTATGCGAGCACAAAGATTGGGATTACCAATTCCAACTTGAGCGCATGAATGGAAAGAATTTTTTTGGTTTTCCAGGTCCTTCTTAAGAGCCAACGGTCTATCAGAAACAACCTCTCTATCCCCTAGGATAGGGGTAAGATTTGCGTACCACTACCCTCCCCGGAACCCATTTGTGGGATAATACTGGTTGTTGTTGAGGTGGTTCTTAAATTCTTTCTCACAGCACCGCATTTTCCTTTTCAGACATAGGTGTAAAAGTGAAGTGAAACGGCGGGTGAAAATGATAACTTAAGCAGACAGATAGCAATAGGAGCAATGATGTGCCAGCAAGTTTCCAAGCCAAGATTTGAACCTTATGGATTCGGGATTGTAATCCTTTAATTTATTCGGTTCTAAATTAACAATTACATATTCAATGAACAGGGTTTGGCCAAAAGCTAATGGGCCGAAACCGCATCCCACTCTCTGGCTCCACCCTTGCTAAGTGCATCAAAGACATCACAACAATTAACTAAAGGTGACAAACAAAAGGAGTTTCATTACCTTTATTTGATCTATTTGCAACACTATAACCACCAACAAGACCGAGTGAGTCTGCATTCCCGAGTCCATAACCAAAGGAAGCAGAGCCATCTAGTTCTGGAGATGCTGAACGCCAAGCCGAGTCCTCATAAAGCGAGGCACCTACAGTACCATACAAGTTCCCAAAAGCTCCACTGTGAATGTCTTTTGCTGAAGCATATGGTGACGTATTGACAGCATTCCCGCCCGAGATTCGACCATACACTGCCCCACCTGTTTCACTATTGTTAGTGATGTTGCCACTGCCAAAAGAACCATTTCCACCACCTTGACCTGAAATTGAAGAGGCACCCCAAATTGTTCCAAGGCCTCCAAGAGTACCATATCCTGCAACCCCGCTTCCAGAACCAACAAAATCAGTAGAGTTGGCGGAATTTGTTCCATAATTAAGACTCTCATTGTCCCATAGGTTCCATCCTACTGAATTCAACATTGAACTACTTCCAGCCCTTCCGGGGGCAAACCCGACAGGACCACCGTACCTGTTTGAATTCCCATTGTAAAAGGAACTGAATCCACGTCCATAATTAGAACCAAAAGTTCCACTTCCACCATAGTTTGGGTTCAATGCGGAGTCTATGCCAGTCGGCATATTAAACTCAGCAGGATTAAAGGAAGAATATCCATTCCGACCAGCAGTAAGTGGACTGTATCTACCTTCCATTCTCACTCCATAACTTCCAATCGAGCCTGGAACGTAACCTTGAGTATACGCATTAAGCAAATTGTTAACCCGGTTTAAACCATAGCTCTGTCCACCAAATTGGCTTCGGGTTGGACCAGGTGATAGCTCTTTGGGAACTGCACGCTTAACCTCGACCATTTTACCATTAAGTTCATGGAATGTTTTGTATAGAACTTTATCAACCGCCTCCTCTGAGTCATAGGTGATGAATCCAAATCCTCTAGGCCTTTGTGTGTTGTGATCATACATCACCACAACATCTGTGATCGTCCCAAATTGATCAAAGTAATTTTTGAAGTCACTCTCGGTAACTGAGGATGCTAAGCCTCCAACAAAAATCTTTTTTGTGCGTGCAGGACCTGGAGAGCCCTGCATGCTTCCATTGTTTCTGGTAATGTGTTGATCATCTCTCGGAACAGCCTTCTTTGCCTCCACCTGGAGATGTAAGGGAAATAGTAAACACGCATACATTTTTTTCCACTAACAGTTAACAAGTTATCGAAAGTCCTAAGCGGAAGACTCATTCTTGTATCAGATATGCAATTATTGAGCAATCGGGGTTTCACTAACTTGTTACAAATACAAGTTTATTGGTGGCTTATGATTAAGAATTCCAAAAGAAATAAAAAACCGACATAGCCTAAATCCTATGAACTAAGTCTGCTTGCTTTCACTAGGCATGCTTCTTGTCCACATCTTCAAGTACTATTTCAAAGATGAAATGATGATGATACAAGTTGAGCATACAGAAAGAAATGAGGATTCCTATCGTCGACCCCAACTTGTTCGGGACTAAGGCATAATTCTTGTTGGTGTTGTTGTATTTCATTTTATTTTAAGATATAACAGTTTGAACTGTCAATTCTGTACATCTCATTTCAAGCAAGCAAACTGAGCTAATATCTGGTTCAATTCTGCTACAACTAAGCACTTGCTATTACCTTCAATTATTACATATAGCCTTTATTACACTAAGTGTCGAAATACTAAACTTTTATAAGATTGATTATTGAATCATTGATTTGTTCATTGACAGTATACTAGACACACCCCACACGTAAAACTTTTCTACATCTTCCAACAGATCATTCCCAATGTAAACTAGGATCGTTCATGAATTTTTTATAAGTTTGTGAATAACAATAATCGTGATCATCTATAAATATCACAAGGAAAATTGGAACTTTTAGACTAAATTCCACTAAGCATAACCATTGTTTTCCGGAAAAGCCATCTGATAGGCTTCATTGTTGGATCACATGGATTGTTCAACTAATCAAATTTTGAACCATTATGTTTCCTTAATAGTAATTCCAAATGATCAGAGTACAGATTACAGAATATGATCCAGATATCGTGCAGCATGTTACTTACAGTTCTACCATCAATTATATGTTTTTCCTTGACAACTCTTTCGGCAACAGAAGGGTCTGCAAAAACAACAAAACCAAAACCGCGAGCACGGCCAGTGATCCGATCTTTCATGATCACAGCTTCAACCACATCACCAAAAACTTGGAAATATTCTTTGAGACGATCTTCATTCGTGTCCCAAGAAATTCCTCCAACAAACAATTTTCCCGGCTCCATTTCCATTCTACACATAAAAATCATAATCATCAAAAATGAAACTAAAACATAATCATGCATAGATCTCGAATTCGCAAGTGTTAAAAACCAAAATTGGGATCACTCACTTCAGCCAGTAAAAAACATAACAAAGGATCTCAACAAACACATGAAATTGGATAATTCAAACAGTGTGCATAAACTTCAGCTTATACTATTCAAACAACCTTATCAATCAAGAGTTCAATATGAAACATCAAAATGTAGGTTAAGTTGAAAATAATTATAGCTAAACAATAGATTCCAATTATCATAATAATCAGCTATGCAACAAGAGATCATCTGATCTTCAACAGATCGAAAATCAACACACCCACAAGCCAGAATTCTCCACAAAGCTAAAAGATCAAAACTTTTGAACATAAAACAAGAAAAATCAACAGACCCACAAACCAGAATTGTAAAAAAAAGGCAAAAAGATAAAAACTTTAAATATCAAACATGAATAAATAGATCAAAGATTAAATTTTTACCAATATATTAAGGCCAAGAAGATAAATTGGTAATACTGAAGATCGGTTAGAGAGGCATATATAGAAAGAGGGGGCAAAAAGGCCCTCTCTTTTTCCTCTCTAAACGTTCTAAATTCACCAAAAATTTGGCAAAATACAATAAATGGAGTTCTTATTATCAAAATGAGAGAGAGAGAGAGAGAGAGAGAGAGAGAGAGGAAGGAGAGAAAAAGGTAAGAGAGAAAAAAGAGAGTGTGGTGTAAACACTGTCTATCTCTCTCTATATATATAGTTTATATAATAAAAATTTATTTGTATATATTTTGTGTATATAATATTGTGAAGGAGAGAGAGAGGGAGAGAGCTCTTTGGCTATCCTCTCTCTCTCGTGTGTGAGAGAAAATGTAGAAGCGGAGAGGAGACAATGGAAGATGATGACTTTTTTACTTTCTTTTATATAAATAGTAATTTTGAATTTAAAATACGTTGCTTTCCTAATTCAAAATAACTTGGCAGCAAATATTACCTCAGATTATTTATCTTAGTGATTTTTGTTTTGTTCTTTTATTATCCAGTATCTATCTCGAGGTCTGACTAATCAGAATTCGTACCGAAAAGTTTCACTTTCAGGGGTAAAATATTAAATAATCGTTCTCAAAAAAAAAAAAAAAATATATATATATATATATATATATTAATTTATATTTTTTTACTATCAAATATAAATAGTTCTGGTGCGGGCTAAAATAATAATAATTCTAAAATATTTTTTATTCATGGCTCGAACTCGAGATCTCTGATTAAAAATAAACGAATACTTAATTATAATTTTACCAAAATCTTTGACGGTAATTGTCAATATTTTCAAACTTGTCTTTTAATTTTCATTTTTTTTCTTATTAGCATGAATTGAGATTAGTAAGTTTTGAGTTTTAGTCCACTGGTTGTCAATATTTCAGACCATTGTCTTATATTTTTCTTTTTCTGGTTGTTTGATTTTTTTTCTTCATATTTTTACCCCCGTCTTCTCTTATTTCATCAGTTAGGAAGAAATTAAGCATAATTTTTTTTTTCACTCTTTGGCAAATGCAATTGTTTTTTCCAAAACGTTTGATTGGAATGAAAGTGATCATATTTTCCAAAATTCTATATATTAAAAATTGAATAAAATACTTTCTTGCCCTTTCTATCATAATATTTTACCACCCTTTTAAGGTGTGAAAATAATTTAATTGTTATTCGATTATCAAAATATAAATTTTGGAGTGTCTTTCGCATATAAATTTCGTACAAAAAATTTATGTATCATCTTACTATTTTAAAATGAGATTACGAATATATGAATGTCCGTGAATCAGATTATCTCAAAAGAATAATAAAATATGATAGCGGGTTTCCATATTCAAACAAAGTAAGGCAAATTTTCTTATTAAATAGCGTATAGTTGAGTTGATATGTAATATTCGAAAAATCTCATCTCACAAATTTGTTGTGTATGAAATAACTGCCTAATATTTGCGTAAAATTTGTAAGTGTAACTTCTAAAATTGGTATAAAATTAATGTTTTGACTCATTCATGAGTAAATTAAATTCTTTATGTAGGATGATCAAACATCAAGCTATCATTTACTAGAGCACATGGTAATAGAGGCTAAGCATGATTACGTGCAACGACTTTGATGTATTTAATGTTTACATTAAATTAATAAATATAAAACATATATATTTTTATATATATAATTTTTGTCGCTTAACCTTCATCAACTTATATATTTTCTCGTTTACTTTGTAATATTAAGATTAAATTATTTAATTTAATTTAATACAATACAAACTAAAATAAAACTAGTGAAAGAAGTATAAAAATTAAGAGTTGATGGTCCTTTGGCAAGGGATTAAGAAGTTCAATGGATCTACAAACTTAATTATGTTGGAGATGAATTATTGAAATAAAAGGATAATCAACTATGCATCTCTCATTTATCCTTAACTATAAAACTTGAGTTCGAACCTTGTATATGAAGTTTCTATTGTTAGAAAATGTTTTTTCCCCAATATAAATTTTTTTACTCAAATTCAAAATTAATTGAAACTCAACCCCAATTAATATCGGAGGTTAAATGAGAAACCAAAAAATACCATGCATCTTGTGTTATCGAATAAGTTGGAATAAAATATAATTTGGTGTCTAAGATTAAAAAACTGACATAATTAATCTCTTATATTTGTAGTACGTCTAAAATAGACTCTTTAATATATTAATATATTATTAAATACTTTTACTTTATAATGTTTTTCAAGAACGAGTATTTTCGGTCTATGAATATTTAATAAATTCTAGTAGTTATATTTTAATGGAGAAAAAAAATATTTATCGGGAACTCATATTTGAAGGTATATTTTATAATTTTTGCTATTTTTGATCAACTTCTAGTGTCAGGTGTAGCTTTGAGGTGCAATTTATGCTATTTTGGTATCACGTGTAGTTTAACGATATTTTTTCTGATATTTATGGTTAAAAAATTTCAACAGTTCTGGATGAATCTACATAACTAAAGTTTGTCAATCTTTGACGGCTACCAGAAATACTAATTTTTGATAAATTTAAAGGACCAAAATTGTATTTTAAATCTATCCCCAAACCATAAGGTATTATTATTATCATTTTCTCCCCAAAATCAAACGCAACATAGTGGAAGAACCAAGGCTATGCTTCTTTAACAATCAATTACAAGTGTTACATAAATTATTTGTTACTTACAGTGCTATGATCATTTTAATCCGAGACTTAATCGATTGTGCTGTCAATTAGAGCTAGAATTTTTGGGTAAAGAAAGATTAGTAGGGAAAAGTGATCGTTGCCATAAAGAAATACTTTAGTAAATTAAAGAAAATTTTATTATTTGTTTGCTTCCATTAAGCAAGATGAAGTTAATTTCAAAAACTAATAATTCAAAATATTAGTATTATTATATCAAGCTTCAACATCCTTCATGTGGTGGAAAGGCATGAAACCCAACTCAAAAAACATGGACTAAGTCACATGCTACGTCAAAACTTTATAAAATTTCTCATTATTCGAATCATCACTCAATTTCTTTCATATACATTAATAATTTGATGTCCATATTGATGAAGCTCGAAGATGATCGATTGGAGCTAAGAAGAAGATGAACAAGGAGGTTCTAGAATGAAGAATCATGTGAGCAGAAAATGTTTTTATATTTGTACGAGGCCAAATAGGATTTAACTGCTAGGGGTCGAGTGCGCTTCTCTCCATGCCCATATAATAGCGAGGGTACGACCCTCCCTCATGTTTTTCACAACAAGGGTGGCGTCGATGTGTATATTTAGACGTACCCTCTTCAAGGGCGTCAACGACCCCTCGACGGATTGTAATTTTAGTGAGAAAACCTCACCTCTATATAAAAGGGGGTTTTCTTTGTTGTAAGGCATCATGTTTTATTCTCTAATAATACAACTTCTTCATTCTCTCTCTACTATCCTCTCAATTGTGATCATCGATTATATTCATAACTTCTTCGTTCTTGCTAATATTCACAATATTATAACGACACTGATTCTATTTTGGGGTTTATTATATTTGATTACGATTTACTCTTTTCTATATTTTCGATTGTCTATAGCTCATAAAGTAACTGATAACTTTTGAGTCAAACAATTTGGCGTCGTCTGTGGGAATTTCGAGAATCAAACCTATAGTATACACCCAAAGATCAGCCAACCATCTCATCTATATCATACAAAAACTCAAATATGGCCGAAAACAACACCAGATCCAAATCCATAATGGGAGGTCAGAGCCAATCTCCCGTGTTCTCTTAATGAGGTCGGCGACAACGATGTCACCAACATAACCCCTGGCGCTGCACCAGAAATAGAAAACTCGCCTTCTCCCTCAGGGAATCTAGCGACCTTGCATGACAAGGAAGCTTCCACATCCGCTGCAAAAGAAGCACCCTCGACAGACAGGAAATTGCCAGAAGAATGGTTAACAAGTACCCTGAGCGATTTGGTCGAAAAATCACCACAAGGCCACATCAAAACGATACCAACGATGAGTATCGCCACTACCGCGGACGGACAAGAAGAGGCGCGAACAAACAACCAATCCGCCGAATCACAAACCCATGACGACACGCTGACATCCATCCTGAGAAAGATGGAAGAAATGGAGAGCGAAAACAAGGCTCTCCGCGACCAGATGAAGGAGCACTAGGAAAGGGTCGACAAAATTTCTGGAGCCTCTAACTTATTACCAAAACGCGACGTGGAAAGGCTCGTGGAATAACCATACTCCGGGGAAGCTGCCCCCTACTACATCCCAAAAGAAGCTGCCCCCTACTCCATCCCAAAAACTTTGAAGTTGCCCCCTTACTGAAAGGTGTACGATGGAACCACCGGTCCCGAAGATCATCTCATTCATTACGTTACCATTGTAAAAGGTAACAACCTATCAAAAGAGCAGGCACCATATATGCTATTGAAGAAGTTTGGCGAGACGCTGACCGGACGAGCCCTAACATGGTACTCCCAACTGCCTGCCAAAGCAATATCAACCTACGAAGAAATAGCGTACAATTTCTTCACCGCGCATGCTGGTGCGAAGAAGGCAGAGTCAAGGGTGAACGACATCTTCGCCGTCAGACAAGCCACCGGCGAAGGCCTCAGGGATTTCGCCAGATTCAACAGGGTGAGAATGAGCCTACCAAACGTGTCGAAAGGAATGGTTGTCGCTGCCTTCCAGAACGGACTCAGCAGGGATGGCTCCAAACCGACCAAAAAGCTGCTGAACCGCCGCATGAAGTACCCCCCCCCATAACATGGCATGAGATCCACAACGCCTACTATACCGAAGTGCGAGCAGACGAAGACGTTCTCAATGGGCTGACCCAATGGTTAATAACCATACAATCAAAAACAAGGAAAGATCGACGCAATGAGGGGCATCGGGAACATCTCCCTCGTCCCAATAAGGAGCGACATCAGCCATATATGAGATCTCCCCGTCCACCTCCTTGACATGCAGATGCATTACAGCGACACATCGCCCCACTCAGAAGCGAAAGAGGTACACCCCCTTTACTGTTATCACATAATTTTTGTGTCTCTCATTCAAAAATAGTATACGCACTAGAGAAGCTTGTCACCAAGGTGCAATGGCCTCAGAAAATGAAGTCGGACCCCGCCACAAGTAAGTCAAACGTCCTATGCAAATTTCACCAAGAACGGGGGCATAGGACCAAAGATTGCATAGGCCTACGATAGGTGGTCGTCAGAATGTTAAACCAAGGATACCTAAAAGAGCTACTCAGCGACAAGGGAAAGGCCAACTTCACATGCGGGCGAGAACAATCCCGCAGACCACCAAAGCTGCCTTCCCTGACACGGACGGTGAACATGATCATCAGCGATGGATCCGACTCTACTATCAACCATGTCAAATTCTCCAATACACATAAGTTGAAACGGACTATCTCCCGCGAATGCTATGATGACTTGGAAGGGAGTATCACCTTCGATAAGTTTGATGCTGACGGTTTGTGTTTTCCCCATTACGATGCTTTAGTTATTACTTTACGTATTGTTGATACAGACATCAGGAGAATCATGATCGATGATGAAAGCGGCGCCTGTATCATCCATCTGAGAGTCCTTTCACAGATGGGACTCGAGGACAGGATAATACCCCATGCATAACACTAACTGGTTTAACAATGCAGTGGAACGTACGTTCGGAGAAGTGATCCTACCCGTCCCCGCGGGAGGAGTCACATTGGAAACAACTTTTCACGTAATGGCCCAAGAGACAGCATACAATGTCATCATTGGGCGCCCATGGATATATGCCATGCGAGCAGTCCCCTCGAGCTTATACCGGGTGGTCAAGTTCCCTACGCCATGGGGATATTCAACATCAAAGGGGAACTACGCACCCCGCAAGAGTGTTACAAGATAACACAAGACTGCGCCCACACCCGACAACTGAGGTGAGCGAGCGGGGAAGCATAGCAATTATCCATGTCGGGGACTGAAACTAACTCGACGACTGATACCATCAGGTATCCAGACATTGTAGAAGCCTGCAAAGTTACGATCGAAGACCTCGATCCGATCTAGCTGGATATCCACAACCCTGAAAAAAAGGCCTACATCGGCCACGGGCTTGCCAACCCAAGTAAGTATCATGAATTCATAACTAACCATGCAGACTTGTTCGCCTTTTCCCATGCAGATATGCCGAGGAGTTTGCTAGATATCGCTACCCACAAACTAAATGTCGACCTACTGCATCCGCCGGTATGGCAAAATAGAAGAAAGTTCAACGCTGCAATCAACAAGGCAGTTCGCGAGAAAGTAGAAAAGTTACTCGCTAACAGCTCTATTAGAGAGTCGAAATACCCTAAATAGGTCGCCAACATCATAATGGTCAAAAAGAAGAATGGGAAGTGGAGAATGTGCATGGACTTCACCGACCTGAACAAAACGTGCCATAAGGTTCCTTCCCCCTCCCATACATCGACCACCTGATCGACGCTACCACCGGACATGAACTGCTGAGTTTTCTAGATGCATATTTCGGTTACAATCAAATGTTGATGGTCAAAGAAGATCAAGTGAAAACAAACTTCATCACGTACCAAGGGACCTATTGCTACAAAGTGATGCCCTTTGGGCTAAAAAATGCAGCGGCTACGTATCAAAGGCTGGTCACCAAGATGTTCCAAGGGCAACTCGGTAAAGCCATGAAAGTTTACATCAACGACATACTAGTAAAGTTCGCAAAAAAGAGGATCACATCAACCAGTTGCAAGAGGCCTTCGAAATACTAAAAACGTATGGGATGAAACTGAATCCCGAGAAGTGTGCCTTCGACGTGGTGTCAAGAAAGTTTCTAGGGTTTCTCATATTGCAAAGAGGTATCAAAGTCAACCTCGACCAAATCAAAGAGATCGCCTCGATACCCGAGGTGCTAAACAACAAAAAGCAGGTCCAAAAATTGACAGGTTGAATAGCTGCCCTTTTCCGATTCATCTCACGATCCTCCGACATATGCCACAAATTCTTCAACGTCCTAAGAAAAGACAGCGGATTCCACTGGAATGAGGAATGCATCAAAGCCTTGCAAGAACTGAAAACATATATGTCGTCACCACCACTGCTAACCAAAGCGGAGCCGAGCGAGCCCTTATTGACATATTTGGCTATATCATAAGTCGCCGTTAGTGCGATATTGGTTTGTGAAATAAAAGGTACACAATCCCCTATCTATTACATTAGCAAAACCCTGGTGGACGCCGAAACACGGTATCCACACCTTAAAAAGTTGGCCCTGGCACTGGTCACAGCTTCAAGAAATCTCAGACCCTATTTCCAATGCCACCCCATTAAAGTAGTGACCACATTCCCCTTAAGGAGTATCCTACATAAGCCTGAACTATCAGGCTGACTCGCCAGATGTGCCATAGAGCTTAGAGAGCATGATATCACATATATCCCTAGGACCGCCATCAAGTCACAAGTCCTCGCCGGCTTGGTAGCCGACTTCAGTGCAAAAATATTATCGGAGGTAAAAAAGGAAGTCTTGCACTCCACCTCAAATACCGACCTCTGGGCCCTCTACACAGATGGAGCCGCAAATGCCTCGGTATTGGGCTGGGACTCTTCCTCGAAGTCCCCATGGGAGAAATCATTCGCCAGTCCATATGATGCCTCGAGAAGACTAATAGCCAAACTAGAATACAAAGCCATTATTACAGGTATAAAGCTAGCCATCAAACACGGGGCATGCCGGCTCGTCCTGCACTGCGACTCTCAGCTCGTGGTAAATCAAGTCACTGGGACTTACCAAATCAAGGAACAAAGATTGCAGAAGTATCAGGCAGAAATCCACAGGTTGATAACACAACTCAACGAATGCCGCTTCGAGCAAGTTCCTAGAGCGTAGAACACCGAAGCGGGCGGTCTGGCAAAACTAGCTGTGGCCACCACAAGCCTCAACAAAGAAAGCATCATCACTCTCCTCCACTCATAAATCGATCACACAGAGGTACTCTCCTTACCCATAACATGCGACTGGCGCAACCAGTTTCTATCATATTTACAGGATGGAACCCTCCCGCCCAACAAGAAGGAGGTAAAAAAGCTCCGTATGCAGGCCGCCATGTATTGCATGATAAACGACGAGCTCTACAAAAGGACCTTTGGAGGACCCCTGGCCAAATTCCTAGGCCCCAATCAAACGACGCCGGTACTAGAAGAAGTACACGAAGGCCATTGTGGTGCCCACATGGGCAATCGAGCACTCGTACGCCGCCTAATACGAGCCGAATATTACTAGCCTGCTATGAAAAAAAGATGTCGCAGAGTACGTTCGCCGATGTGAAAGATGTCAAAAGTTTGCCCCCGTGATACACCAACCGGGAGAACCCCTCCATTCGATTACTTCCCCTTGTCCCTTCATCAAATGGGGAATGGACATAGCTGGCCCGCTATCCGTCGGACAAGGAAAGGTACGTTTTTTATTAGTTTTAACTGAATATTTATCCAAATGGGTAGAAGAAGGTGCTTACACCCAAATATGGAAGAATATCATCTGCCGTTTTGGCATCCCCAAATAAATCACCTGTGACAACGGGTGACAGTTCATTGGTCAGAAAACGACCGAATTCTTCGACAAATGGCACATCAAAAGGATACTCTCAACATCGTATCATCCTATCGCCAATGGTCAAGCGGAGTCATCCAACAAGACCATACTGAATATATTGAAGAAACAACTTGAAGATGACAAAGGGCTATGACCTGAACTGCTACCAGAGGTGCTATGGGCACACAACACCACCCCTAAATCTTCCATGGGGGAAACGCCTTACTCTCTGGTTTACAGAACTGTTGTCGTCATACCAGTCAAAATAGGCAAGCCAAGTTTAAGGTACTCACACACAAGCAGAGCAAAAAATGATTCGAACCGACTCCAAGACCTCGATGAAGCTGAAGAAAGGAGAGAAATGGTCCACGTTAGGATGGTAGCCCAAAAATAGCAAATTGAAAGATACTACAACAAGAAGGCAAAAATCCGACCGCTCAGAGTAGGCGATTACGTCCTCAAAGCCAAAACTTTGGCATCCAAGACCCCAACGAAGGAAAATTAGGGACCAATTGGGACGGACCTTATAAAATTACCGCGAGAGCAGATAAAGGATCGTTTCGACTAGAAACTATGGAAGGGAAGATGCTCCAAAACAACTAGAACATCTCTCACCTCAAGTATTTCCATTTCTAAAGAGCACCCCCCGATTCATACTCTTTTTCCCTTATCCGAGTTTTGTCCCAATCTGGCTTTCTCGGAAAGGTTTTTAATGATGTGATGAAGGAGATGCTCAGAAATGCTTACGAGGAAACTTTGACACGGCGGTTACTCTATTAATCAACATAACAGGCGTATCATATGGACTGAGGCTACAGCCATCTCCAATGTATGAAAGGCTACGACCATCTCTAATGTATGAAAGGCTTCGGCCATCTCCAATGTATGAAAGGATACGTCCATCTCCAATGTATGAAAGGTTATGACCATCTCCAATATATAAAAGGCTACGGGCATCTCCAATGTATGAAAGGCTACGGCCATCTCCAATGTATGAAAGGCTACAGCAATCTCCAATGTATGAAAGGCTACGACCATCTTCAATGTATGAAAGGCTACGGCCATCTCCAATATACAAAGAGGCTACAGCCGTCTCCAACACATAAAAGGATAAGGTTGTTTATAGCGTACAAAGAGGCTACGGCCATCCATAACGCATGAAATGCTAAGGCCATCTATAACACATAAAAGGATAAGGCCGTCTACAGCATACAAAGAGGCTACGACCACCATAACGCACGAAATGCTAAGGCCGTCTATAACGCATGAAATGCTAAGGCCGTCTCCAACGTACAAAGAGGATACGGCCATCCATAACGTATGAAATGCTAAGGCCGTCTGTAACGCATGAAATTCTAAGGCCGTCTACAGCGTATAAAGAGGCTACGACCGTCTATAACGCGTAAAAGGTCAAGGCCGTCTATAATGAATAAAAGGCTGAGGCCTTCTATAACGCGTGAAAGGTCAAGGCCATCTGCAATGAATAAAAGGCTAAGGCCGTCCATAACGTATAAAAGAATAAGGCCAATATTGGAGCGATCGACTCAGTTCGATCAATCTGAAGCAATCAGGACCATTGAAAAGGTCATAACCACCCTAAAACGAAAAAATGGCTAAGGCCAGAGTCACAGTAATCAACTCAATTCAACTACGACAAATCGAATCGGCACAACCGAGATCGCTAAACAACCACAATCGTTCCAAGACAGGCAAAAGTCTGAAAGCATTACCATATAAGGTCAACTCAGCTTGAACACGACATATTAACTCAACAATAATCGATACTACGCATACTGCTACGACAAAAATACAAAATAAAAGGTACAGAAAGAAGACATGAACACCAAAGGAATGATTTCCATTTACTCCAAAAACTTTATGTACATACATTTACAAGAATCTTGTCCCCCCGGCTACAAAATCACAATAACAAAATAAGAATGCATCCTAACTACCGCCACCCTGTTTGCCGACATCACCCTAGTTATCACCGCCTCCCGGTTTGCCAGCACCAGTCGGTCCATCACCATGCTCACTGCCGCCCTCGGCCCGGAATAACAAAGAAATCCAGGACCCCGTACCCAGTTGATTCACATCTACAAAGGTACATCCTGCTGGGCCTGGGGAATCAGGGTTATACCTGCAAGCTTATCGAGTGACCCGAACTAGACGGTACTAATCCTCAACCTCCTCCTCGATAGTCCTACCAACGGCATGCAACTCTTGAAAAACTATCAGCCTAGCCTCGACGTGCACCCATATGTCGTGCGCCTCATTAGACACATCATAGACTGGTCCAGTCACTCTCGCCTGCTTGAATGCATCAACTTCAGATGCCTTGGCTTTAAGCTCGGTGGTTAAGGCATCAACTTTGGCATGCAATTCCGTGACGTCCTCCATCGCCCCACCGCTGATCTCCAACTCATCCTCTTTCGACCGAAGGAGTTTCTCCAGCACAGTATTGTCACACCTCTTTTTTCTGTGTATACCACTAATTACTACTACACCCCTGGAAGGGATATAATAAATAACAAGGAAGGAGTGTTTCTAATTAAAAAACATTCGGAATAGGATTTATTTATTAAATTTCAGAGTTGCCACTTGGGAAAATAATGGTGTCCCAAGTCATCGATTTAATCCGGAACTGAGGAAATTATGACTCTGTTTAACAGTCCGGGAAATCAAAACTTCGGATAAGAAATTTTGTTAAACCGGGAGAAGGTGTTAGGCACTCCCGGATTCCGTTGTTCTAGCACGGTCGCTCAACTGCCGTATTTGTTTTTATTCGATTTCTTTATATATTCCAATTTATGTGCACTTAATAATATTCCTCTTTGTCATTTTTTAAGAGTTGTGACATCGCGAAAATGCATTTCGAGTCACACCGTACCAGTACGCCTGTGACTTTAGTGCATTTCAACTTCGCCGGGATTTAGATTTAGGTCACATAAATGTGCACCCGTATTAGGAATGTATATTATTAATCACGCCTAAAGTATCTACGTCTTTATTAACTTTGGGAAAGATCGTGAAATTCGCTAAACGGTCCTTCCGAGTCTAGAATTTTTATGTTGAAATTTATTTGGGGGCCCCGTGTGGTTTTATTTTTTGTACGAGGATCATCCCTTATTTTAATAGACCAATCTTAAATGAGCTATATTTTCTATTTTTGTTTTTTCTTCCTAATATATGACTGTATTTTTATTAATTTCAGACTATATAATATTGGAGTCCAGGCCATTATTCATTATTGGGCCGGGACTTCAGACTGCCTAACAGTTCATAGGCCAATACAACTGGGCCTCTGGAGCCCAACATATCTTTTATTCCCATTCGAAGGCATGAACGCCACATTAATCAGATCTAGGCCCATATTCACGGCTAGGCCCAGATTATTTATATTTGAAGCGAAATTAAGGTATGCTAACATTTCAATAGCAATACTACATGCAAATATTATTCAATATTAACAATTAATTGATTTAATAATGCCAAATTACATTTTGATCATTACTGATTTCAGTATTATCAATTAACTAAGAATGTCAACGCTAGTTTAACTAGTTGCTTTTTAATTATTGAATTAACAAAGTATTATTTTATGAGTTATATACTAGTTGAGACACTGTTTGCAGAATTATCTATACACTTCTAATTGAAAACAACACTTGCATTTTTTAACTACAGCATGCTGAGAATTACAACTATGTTTCAGATTGCCATTTTACAAAGTTGAATACAAGTTTTTGGCTAGTCTAGCTGCAGTAATATTAAAACAATGTCATGATTTGAAACTCGACTACTTCATATTTTCAAATTAAATGATTCTGATTTAGAACACGATTAACGAAATAGCTAAGCACTAATATTACATGTCTAATTTCAGAACATACATATGTATTAGCTGTGTTTTAGCCGGTTTTAATTTTAGATTTAGGTGATCATTATGACTAACCTACAACGTTTACTACAACGTTATTTACTTCTACTTTAATCTATATAGTATAGTACTTATTATAATCCATTCCTAAATGAATTACAAGAGATCTAAAAATTATAACTACAACTATAAGAAAAATATAAATACAACTTCAACAAAATTAATCTATAATTTCATTCCTTTATCGTGTTTCAATTACACCTTCGGTTCGAGAGATAGTAGTGTACCTGATCAAATGAAAGGAAATCGATGAGTTCTAAGGGATGAAGGAGAAGAGAAACTAGCAATAGCAGCAGCCAAATATCAACAGCAAATAGGAGCAGATATTAACACATCAGAGTCTCAAAACCCTGCAGGCAACCAGCAAATAACTCGAGCAAACATAAATCCAAGCTAAGTTGAAGTAAACACAATAGAGGAACAACCAGCAAAGACTCCAGGAATAATACTCGAATTGAGTGCTAAGTAGCAAAACCAGTAAAGTTCTGAAATCTAATTATCTGAAGTTTGGAAGTCTCAAATTGTGAACCCTCAAACTCTAAAATTCAGAACTCTCGAATTGGGAACCCTTAAATTGTAAAATTCAGAACTAATTTCGAACTTCTAAAAGTTGGAACCCCTTTTTCAGGCTTAAGACAGCCTATTTATAGAGTGAATTTTGTGGGGGGGGGGGGAATTTGAATTAGTTATTCCTATTTCCCACCCCAGCTCTTTTTCAATTAAATCAATTTAGTATAGTAGAAATCTAGCGAAATGCACTTGAGCCCCTACTAGAAGGTTTTAGGCTATTCCTTATTGTTCTGTTGGGCAGATTTTACCTAGTTGCCCTCACTTACTAAGGTTTATTACATATTTACCTTTTAACTATGCCTAGTCTACCCCTTTATTATTTATGTATCTTCAGAAAAACCAGGCATTAAAGTCATTTATACCCTCATTAGCTCTATGTAATCTACAGAAATACCAATTTCTTTTCCCCTTTTACCCTTAACATTTAATCATATTTACCTGACCTGTATTAGGTCTGCCAAGACTTGGATAATTGAATATATTTAAAATATAACCCCCTAAGACTCGTTTTAAAAATTAGCCAGTTTCAGACTGTATAACTTTTTCAAAATTAACCACTATTACAAAGATAGCCGCTAGTCAAAGACTCGTACTGTGTTGCAAACATAACTAAAATAGACATTTTACACACATACCCTAAATGTGCATAAGCACTCAGAAGTTCAGAAAAAACTATCATACTAATTATATTGCAAATGTAGCCATATTTATGTAGTTTTGTACAAATAACCCTAATAACGTAAGAATACTTAGTCGATTTCAGGCATACATGTAATAAGCTCAGGTCTAACATGAACACAGAAGAGAAAAATATATAACATAGGTGGATTCAGGGTATTTAATCCATTTTAACATGCATAGGTATTTTCTAAATAGATCCAAGTTCTAAACAGATAAGAACACAAAAAAACACTGAACAGAAGCAGGTTTTCAGAGTACTTAGCTTTAGGGTTTCGTCTTTTTCTTTCTTTATCATTTTCTTTCTTTCTTTTCTTCTTTTTCTTTCTTCCTTCTTTCATTTTCTTTCTTCTTTCTTGATTTCCCAGCGTTTTAGAGACTTGTGGTTTCTTGAATGATGAATCTTTAGAGGCAAACTTTTTTGGAAGTTGATTTGAGTGTATAAAGGTAGTCAGAGACTTAGGGTGAGGTTTTGAAAAGGTTTTGTTTTTGGGTGCTCGCCGGAGTAGGCTTCCGGCGAGATATTTTCTAATATTCGAGGAGTTAGGGTTATATTCAAGGTGTGGGACTAGGATGGTGCGATAGATCGTCCTAAGGCGGTTCTAGGGTGTTAAGGTGGAAGGCTAGTTCATACCTTGGTGGTCACCGGCTAGGGTTCCAGCGACCGGAATTTCAAGAATGAAAGGCTGGTGAGTTTTCTAGGGTGAGGTTAATGGAGGTAAGGTGTTAGAGGGTGGAGGGAGGTGCTTAGAAGTGTGGCCTGAGCCGGAGAAAGTAACAGAATAGTGGCCACCGGTAGGGTTTCGGTGGTCTTGTGAGAGGAGGGGAGGGAGAAGAAGGGTGGCTAGGGTTTGTGTGATGAGAGGTGTGCGTGAGTATATGAAAATTGAACGGGGGTTTGGGGATATATACTAAAATTGTATTATTGTTTCTCAACCGCTGGATTTAGTTAGATGAACGGCCAAGAACATTTGGCATTCAAAGCGACGATGTACAGTTTAATGAGACCTTTCATTTGGTCCGTTAGATCAAATTATTAAACGATTGAGATTTAATTTCTTAGGCGAGTCGTTTGGTTAAGTGAGACACTGGTCTTATCCATTAGATTTGTGAGATGGACAGCTGAGATTTAATTCCTCAACGTCGTCGTTTCATGTTCAAGGCCACCGCCTTATTTGGTCTGTTTGATTTAAATCATCAACGGCCCAGATTTGGTGTGCTTATACGGTGTCGTTTGGCTTAATAAGAGACTGACCGGTTAAAATTGTTTGGTCCTGGTCTGTGGGTGTTGCATTTGGGCTGAGTAATTTGTGAATTTGGCCCAATTCTTTTGTCTTTGTATTGTATTTTGTATTTTTGTTATTTTTTGAATTGTATTTATTTAATACTAATGTATTTTCTTTTATTTCCAATTTGTTTTTGTATTTTTCCTTAATTTTTCCCAATTTCCTAATATTACCTTTATATTTTGTGATATTTTCCAATTAATTTCCTTTTTGTATTTTGCTTCAAATTTTATTTTTTTATCTTTTTTAACAATTAAAAACAAGCACTGGTATTTTCTACACACTAATCAAAACAACTGCAAACAAAATTTATTTTTGTACTATATATTTTTTATTTTGGAATTAATTACTTAGGGCAAAAATCATGTGCTCACAGCTGCCCCTCTTTGCTCGGGAACACGAAGAGTTTCAGTGCAAAGACAAGTGAGCAGTAATGAGGAATTTTCTCCCACTCGCATATTCCGTATGAAGAATTTTTGAAAAGTTTTGACCGCACCCTGCTTCAGAGGTTGCCTACATATCCTGGGGTATACAGGAATCAGGTCAGTGTAGTTCGGGAATGTCTGGTAGCCGGAACAACCAGGGACTGTGATTTTGTTGTTGTTGCTGTTGTTACTGCTGTCATTACTGACTGACTTCTTATTACACCATGGTAAAGTAAAAGAAACTAGCCTAAGTTATTGTCTATGAATTACAAAAAATCCTATCTATGTTTTGTGTCTTGTATTGCCTTGATCTTTCATCTTGCATCTTGTTCTTTATTTGCATCTTCAATTCTTCGATGAATCTTCTTGCTTGTAACTTTCTTCAAACATATTGCTTTATTCTGCTCGTATATCTTCAAAATGTGTTTCTCTGTTCTCCAGGTTGGTACCTGATTATTACAAAAATAAAGAAAACTTTTTTCTACACCAGTATGGGGCTTTCAATCTATTATGATGTTATTTGTTCGATTAAAAAAAATTTATTTTGCAGAAAGTATTCCCTTGTTATACAGGTGGGCGCGTGAGCGAAAATTAAAAATGCAGAAAAGTATTCCCTTTTTATCCAGGTGGGCGCCTGATGAAGAAATTAAAAATGCAAAAACATATTCCCTTGTTATCCAGGTGGGGGCCTGATGCAGAAATTAAAAATGCTGAAAACTATTCCCTTGTTATCGAGGTGGGCGCCTGAGCGAAAATTTAAAAATGCAGAAAATATTCCCTTGTTATCCAGGTGAGCGCCTGATGCAGAAATTAAAAATATAGAAAAGTATTCCTTTGTTATCCAGGTGGGCGCCTGATGCAGAAATTAAAATGCAAAAAAGTATACCCTTGTTATCCAGGTGGGCGTCTGATGCTGAAATTTATAATGCAAAAAAGTATTCCCTTATTATCAAGGTGGGCGCTTGAGCGAAAATTTTAAAATGCAGAAAAATATTTCCTTGTTATCTAGGTGGGAGCCTGATGCAGAAATTAAAATGCAGAAAATATTCCCTTGTTATCCAGTGGGCGCCTGATGCAGAAATTAAAATGCAGAAACCCCAAGGCACTGATATGATGACTCTCTCAATTACACATTCCCTTATTATCCAGGTGGGCGCCTGATGTAGAAAATAAAATACAGAAAAGTATTCCCTTGTTATTCAGGTGGGCGCCTGAGCGAAAATTAAAATGCAGAATATATTCCCTTGTTATCCAGGTGGGCGCCTGATGTAGAAATTACAATGTAGAAAAATATTCCCTTGTTATCCAGGTAGGCGTCTGATGGGGAAATTAAAAATGCAGAAAACTATTCCCTTGTTATCCAGGTGGGCGCCTGATGAAGAAATTTAAAATGCAGAAAAGTATTCCCTTGTTATCCAGGTGGGCGCATGAGCAGAAATTAAAAATGCAGAAAAATATTCCCTTGTTATCCAGGTGGGCGCCTGATGCAGAAATTAAAAATGCAGAAAAGTATTCCCTTGTTATCCAGGTTGGCGCCTGAGTGAAAATTTAAAATGCAGAAAAAATTCCCTTGTTTTGCAGGTGGGCGCCTGATGCAGAAATTAGAAATGCAGAAAAGTATTCCATTGTTATCCAGGTGGGCGCCTGAGCGAAAATTTTAAAAAGCAGATAAGTATTCCCTCAGTTGATAACTGGGTGTAGCTAAAAAATAGAAGGTAATACCTCCCCCGTTGTTTGGGTAGGTTCCTGATTATTGATTCCTCCATCGTGAATTTCTTCCTTCATTGTTACTTTCTCTTGTTTGTTTCTCCCACATTGGTCACATTCACTTTAAAATGATTGGTAAGAATTTGAATCTTTTGTCCATGTCTTAATCAGTGAATAATTTATTAGTTATAAAATAATGGTTAGCAACTGGCATTCTTGTTGGCCTTGCATTCCAACGTCCGCCTCATCTTGCTTTGTACTGCTTCGCCGTATTTTCTTGATTGTCCTCCTATTTGTTTCATTGTAATCCCCTTTTGTTTTCTCTTTTTTGTTTCTTTTCCTCTTTTATTCCCGTTTGGCTATATGATCGCCATGTGTTATTTTGTTTTCTCTTGTCCTTTGAAAGACCTAGTATCATTGTGCCATCCAACATGAGAAGTTGGTAGTTAACTTTCAACTGGAAACGGATTATGAACAACTAAAATGAAATGCAATGACCCTGAATTTACGGGTGGGGGATATTTTTGAAGTAAAAGACAGAACCTTTCTGGGTATGAAGGCTGATTCCTTTGACCATGCCATGCATTTGGATATCCGACCCAGCCTGTCCAACCAAATCTTTGGTGACTTTGATTTTTTCTTTCATCAACCCAAACCTTATTTGACTTGCCATTTTCAATTCATCAGGCCATTCCTCACTTTCGCCTTATGGTGTTCGTGTGGGTTTTCACCAATAATACTCTCTCATTTTATTTTCTCTCAACTCACATTCGCCTTATGGTGCCCGTGAGGGTTTTCACCAATAAGACTCTCTCATTTTTATTTTTCTCTCAACTCACATTCTCTTTATGGTGACCGTGAGGGTTTTCATCGATAAGACTCTCTCATTTTTATTTTTTATTTTTTTCTATATGTTTTCCATCTTCAAACTCCCAGTACTGTCCATGATATGTTTCCCTTTATTCTCGTTGCATTGTCATTTCCTTGAAATTAATCAGAAGGTCTTTCTTTGGACCGTATGTGGCTTTTGGATGGGTTTAGAAAGAAGGGTATAAAGGCTCAAATTTATACCATAGGCTCAAAACAATTACAACTTTCGGAATCATAAAAACATAACTTCTGACCCAGTTTCAATTTTTGGGGAAACCTGGATCTTATTTTTGTCGTGACTGAACCTCATTGAGGCTACCTACATACCTTTTCGGGATCAAGTCAGACGTAGTTCATACCATAAGGTTTCTTCGTCGTTTGACTTTTTCTCGATTTTATTCTTTTGTATATATTTTCTTCTTTTTTTATTTCTTTTATTTTCTCTTTTTTTTTCAAGATTTTCCTTTCTCTCTTTTTTTTTTCAATCTTCTTCCTCTTTTCTTTTTCTTTTCATTTCATCATTCATTTTGACTTCATCATTGATTCCGAGAGAAGGGTACGAAAGAATAATATAATAAGGCTCAAAAGGGGTAGCAATGGGTAAAATGCTTGGATAGAGAAATAAAATGCCTTTATCATTTCAATTTCAAATTTATGACAAATACAATTGTATGCATGAAAGGAATCATACATAATATCTCTTGACTGTATCAGAGTTGATGGCAGTCTCTACACATTTCCCTTTCACTGCTAGATATAAAGCTCCACTGGACAATACCCGGGATACCATAAACGACCCTTTCCAATTAGGCGTAAACTTTCCTTTTGCTTCGGCCCAGTGTGGTAAGATACGTCTTAACACCAATTGTCCAACCTCGAATTTCCGTGCTCTGGCCATCTTCCATTTGTACAGCTGTCCGTAACATACTGCTACTAATTTTTTCTCGTCGATCAGGCTCAATTTCTCTAACCGGGCCTTTACCCGTTCATCATCATCAATTTCAGCCTCAGCTATAACCCGAAGGGAAGGTATTTCAATTTCTGCATGTATCACTGCCTCCGTTCCGTACACCAATGAGTAAGGGGTTGCACCAATTGAAGTTCGCACAGTAGTACGATAACCCATTAGAGAAAATGGTAATTTTTCATGCCACTGCCTCGACTCCTCTACCATTTTTCGAAGAATTTTCTTAATATTCTTATTTGCAGCTTCAACTGCTCCATTTTCTTTAGGCCGAAAAGGTGTAGAATTATGGTGCAAGATTTTAAACTTCTAACATGCCTCCGCCATGAGATGACTGTTAGTTTTGCTCTATTATCTGTATTAATCACCTTGGGAATTCCGAAGCGGCAGATGATGTTTGTATGTACGAAATCCACTACTGCCTTTTTTGTTACTGCTTTAAATGTCTTCGCCTCTACCCATTTAGTGAAATAATCAATGGCAACCAGAATAAACCTGTGCCCGTTAGATGTTGCTAGTTCTATTGGACCAATGACATCCTTGCCCCAAGCGACAAAAAGGCCATGGTGCTGACATTGTATACAACTCATATGGCGGGGAATGAATCAAGTCCCCGTGTATCTGGCATTGGTGGCATTTCCATACATATCTAATGCAATCTTGCTCCATAGTGAGTCAATAATATCCAGCCCTTAGTATTTTCTTGGCCAAAACATATCCACTCATATGAGGTCCACAAGTTCCTGCATGTATTTCAGCCATGATTGTAGCGGCTTGCTGTGCATCTATACATCTCAGTAAATCCAAATTCAGGATTCTCTTGTATATATTGCCTCTGTTAAAGAAACATCCACTCGCTAGTCGTCTTATAGCCCTTTTCTGATCTCCCGTAGCTTGCATCGGGTACACTCCTATCCTCAAATATTCTTTAATATCATGGAACCATGGTTCACCATCAAGTTCCTCATCTACCGTGAAACAATAAGCATTTTGATTATGAACTTGTATTTGCAATGGATCTACATAAGCTTTGTCCGGATGGTGCAGCATGGACGACAATGTGGCCAGAAGATCTACAACTTCATTGTGCATTCTTGGGATATGCTTGAACTCTATGGATTGAAAGCTTTGAGATAGTTCATGTAGACACTGTCGATATGGTATAAGCTTCAAATTCCTTGTCTCCCATTCTCCCCGAATTTGATGTATCAAGAGATCCGAGTCACCCATGACCAAAATCTCTTAAACACCCATGTCTATTGCCATTTTTAATCCCAATATACATGCTTCATACTCGGCCATGTTATTAGTACAAAAAAGCAGAGCTGAGCGGTAATAGGATAATGCTGACCCGTTTCTGAAATGAGTACTTCTCCAATTCTGACTCCTTTGCTATTGACAGCCCCATCAAAGTATAATTTCCAACCCGACTTTTCATTTTGTTCCAATTCTTCAATATTCATTGTTTCCTCATCAGGAAAATATGTATTCAGTGGTTCATACTCATCATCGACTGGATTTTCTACCAAATGATCAGCGGCTTCTTGTGCCTTCATTGTAGTGCGGGTTACATAAACAATATCAAACTGCGTAAGTAGAATTTGCCATTTAGCGAGCCTTCCTATGGGCATAGGCTTCTCGAAGATGCACTTCAGTGGATCTAGACGAGATATGAGATAAGTGGTGTAAGCCGACAAGTAATGTTTCAACTTGTGTGCAACCCATGTTTAAGCACATCATGTCCTTTCCAGCTGAGTGTATTTTACCTCGTAAGATGTAATCTTCTTACTGAGATAGTATATTGCTTGCTCTTTCTTCCCCGTTTCATCATGTTGCCCCAGCACATAGCCAAAAGAATTATCTAGCACGGTCAGATAAAGGATCAAGGGCCTTCCAGGTTCTGGAGGAACAAACATAGGAGGATTGGCAAGATATTACTTGATTTTGTCAAATGCATCTTGACATTCCTCAGTCCAATTCACCGCAACATCTTTCTTTAGTAATTTGAAAATGGGCTCACAGGTTGACGTCAGCTGAGCAATAAATCTGCTAATATAATTCAACCTGCCCAAAAACGCATCACCTCTTTCTTGTTCTTTGGCGGAGGCAAGTTCTAAATTGCTTTTATCTTTGACGGGTCTAGTTCAATACCATGCCGGCTTACCACGAACCATAATAACTTTCCTGACGGTACTCCAAAAGAACATTTTGCTGGATTGAGCTTGAGATTATATCTCCGAAGCCTCTGGAAGAACTTCCTTAAGTCTTTTACATGATCACACTGCTTTTTGGATTTGATAATAACATCATCCACATACACCTCAATCTCTTGATGTATCATATCATGAAACATAGTGGTCATTGCTCTCATATATGTAGCTCCAGCATTCTTCAACCCAAATGGCATTACTCTGTAGCAATATGTTCCCCAATGTGTGATAAAGGCCATCTTTTCTGCATCCTCTTCGTCCATCAAGATATGATGATAACCCGCATAACAATCCACAAAAGAACCAATCTCTTGTTTGGAAAAACTGTCAATCAATATGTGGATGTTTGGCAATGGAAAATCATCATTCAGACTGGCTTTGTTGAGGTCTCGATAATCAACACACATTTTGGTTTTTTCATCTTTCTTCGGAACAAGTACAACATTGGCTAACCAGGTGGGATACTTGGTGACCCGTATGACCTTTGCCTCAAACTGCTTGTTGACTTCTTCTTTTATTTTCACACTGATATCTATTTTGAACTTTCTCAACTTTTGTTTAACGGGCTGGCATTCCGGATATATGGGCAACTTATGTACCACCAAATCCGTACTGAGCCCCTGGCATGTCATCATTAGACCTGGCAAATATATCTTTGTACTCATGTAATAACTTGATAAAGTCCTCTCTGAGCGAGGCCTCTAAGTGCACACTAATCTGTGTTTCTCGAATATTCTCATCATTCCTCAAATTAATAAACTCCATCTCATTTAAGTTTGGTTTGGGTTTCTCTTCGTAGTGTCTCAAATCCTTACAAATTTCCTCCAACACTTTCTCATCCTCATATTCCACTTCATTATCATTATCAATTTCTTGTATAACTATCTGATTATCAAGACTGGACCAGGAATCCTTCATGCATGACACATCATTGAAATCAGTGAAAACTGGACTGTACAAGAAAAGAAAATAAAATAAAATAAGGCTACAAAAATAGAAGAAGAAAGAAATTACATTTCATTAAACAAGGTTTGGATACATTTTACTAGACAGAACATAGGATTACAATTTTTGAAACAAGACAGATTTAGGGATGGAACATTAAAGCTAACTACCACAACTCCCTCCAGATTGGAAGAGGAGTAGCTTCCCTGTTATTTAGCCTGATCTGGGGTCCAACAAACTAAACATCCATCTTGCTTATTCCCTCGACCGCCTCTATCATATTCACGCCTTCAAATAACCTCTCAAACCTTTCTAAAAGCTATGCATCTGGCCTTATTTCTGTATGGCCCGGCATGATAGTCGTCAGACATCTTTGTGTACCAGGCTTGGCGAAGGAATATGGCAGTTTTGGGATAGGTTTGGGGAGGGTCCATGCTTTCTTTTTCAACCTTTTGGCTCTCTGTATATCGCTGATGGTTGGATTGAAACCTAGGACGAAAGTATTAGTGCTACCCGGAAGATGAACTGGTTGTGTTATTCCTTGCAAAGCAACTCCTAGACCTTTTCCAGGAGAGAACCCATTCTTTATCACTTCCTTGGCAACCATGACCGCTGCAGGGGTTACTTTGGGTACTGGGATGCTTTCTCCTTCAGATATCTTGTTCACAGTCACAGTGTCCATCACTTGGTACACCCAAGGACCTTTGTCACCCTCGACTTCTTCGAATGTCGTGATGGCATTACAAACATTATCCTCACCATGCACTGCTATCTCTTGCTGATCCCATTCAAATTTAACCATTTGATGTAGTGAAGAAGGCACCTCTTTTGCAGTGTGGATCCATGGACGTCCTAACAGGAGGTTATAGGACACAACAACGTCCAACACTTGAAACTCCATGGTGAATTCCACCGGTCTGATGGTGAGTTCTGGTATGATATCTCCAACGGTGTTCTTTCCACCTCCGTTGAATCCCCTCACACATATGCTATTTCTGTGGATCCTTTCATGATAAATCTTCAGGTTTCCCAGAGTATATAGAGGATAAATTTTAGCACTCACCCATTATCGACCAAGACACGGGTTACCACTGATTCCTCACACTTCATTGTAAGGTATAACACCTTATTGTGCTCTGTCCCTTCTAGTGGTAGTTCATCGTATGAGAATTTTATCCTATTTGCCTCAAAAAGTTTGTTTGTAATCTTTTCCAAATGACACACCGTGATCTTTTCTGGCACATGAGCTTCATTTAGGATCTTCATTAAGGCCCTTCGGTGTTCATCGGAATGAATCAACAGAGATAGCAAAGATATTTGAGCTGGTGTCTTCCTCAGCTGCTCAACTATGGAGTAATCTTGAGCTTTCATTTTCTTTAGGAACTCCTCAGCTTCTTCTTCGGTGACCACTTTCTTCACAAGGGCCAGATTTTCTTTCACAACTTTCGCCTTCCTCAAATCGTCAGGAGCAAAACATCTCCCAAACCGGGTCAAACCATGGGTTTCACAGATCTTCCTCTTGACTTCTTTTCCTTTGTACATGACAGTTACCATGTCATAATTCCAAGGTACGACTTTGATGTTCATAATCGGCATCTGAACGACCGGCTTGATAACAACTGGTTCTATATATGCCTCTTTCACAGTCAATATGGGCTTCACCCCGGGTACTATCACTTTTACAGGTTCAGGTTAAATTACCACGGCTGGCGGACTTACAGGTGGCTCAACTTTCACTTTCTCACTCCCAACTTTCTCCTCTATCTTGCTGTTTGCTTTGATTGTCATCACAGTCTGAGAGGTTTTTTTGTTGCTTTCTCCTTATACTAGCTCTATCATATGTGTTTCATGGTGCACAAGCAAAGGATTTTGTGTTATGTTGGGAGCCTCGGGGGCTTGCACCTCAATTCTTCTGGAGTCAATGAGCTCTTGTATCTCATATTTTAGGTTCCAACATTTTTCCGTGTCATGTCCCGGTGCCCCAGAACAATATTCACAATGGATGGATTGATCTAAGTTTCTCGGTGGAGGATTGGGAATTTTAGGCTCAATAGGACTTAGCATCCCCAATTGTCTTAATCGGTGAAAGAAGTTGGTATATTATTCTCCCAGAGGAGTGAATGTTTTCTTTCTCTGAGCCTTGTCGCTTTTGACTTTAGGGTCAGGATGAAAACTGGTTCGGTTGGGATTTCTGTAGGTTTTTGGTGGCGGGTATGTATTTTGGGCATGGTAGACATTCTGAGGGGCTGGGGCTCGCCATGAAGGAGTAGGCAGTGGGTAAGATGGGCATGCTGGATAGGAAACTGAGGACCAGTCGGAGGATAATAATGTTTAGGTGGGTTATACGGTGTTGGTGGGTATGGTTGATATGGGCAAAGCTGGTGATGATATGGGTTGGGGCCCCGGGACCAAAACCTTCCCTCTCTAACTGCCACTTCTTCTTTATTTTTATTCCCAATTGCTCCTCCCATCCCCATCTGAATTGCTTGATTTGTAGCCTTGATGGCTGAATAACTCATGATTTTATTCGTTTTCAAACCTTTTTCAACAAAACTTCCCATCTTTACCACCTCATTAAAGGTCTTTCCGATTGCAGACACCAGATGCCCGTAGTATGTCAGCTCCAAAGCTTGTAAGAAACAATATACCATTTCTCCTTCTTTCATTGGTGGATCCACACGGGCCGCCTGTTCTCTCCACCTGAAACCACACTCCCAAAAACTCTCTTTGGGCTTCTTTTCCATTTTAGTCAATGACAATCTATCTGGGATGATTTCCAGATTATATTGAAAATGGTTCGCAAATGATTGAGCCAAATCGTCCCAAATGAACCATCGGGTATGATCTTGACGGGTGTCCCATTCCAGTGCTGAGCCGCTGAGGCTTTGACTGAAATAAGCCATAAGTAGTTCATCTTTTCCCCCAGCTCCATGCATTTTGCTGCAATAACCTCTCAGATGGGCCACTGGATCACAATGGCCATCATACATGTCAAATTTCAGCAATTTAAACCGGCGGGTAGTTGTACCTCAGGGAACAAACACATGTCCTTGTATGCCACTCTAACTTGGCCTCCCAGACCCTGCATATTGCGAAACGACTGCTCAAGGCTCTTCATTTTCCTGGCCATCTTCTCTTGTTCAAGATTTCTAACGGGTTTCTCCTCTTCCGTCATATCGATAAGTGGGGTATAAGAATCATGTTTTCTAAAGGTGGGTTCTGGAGGGTAGTAACGATTATCCTGGATATGAAATACATGCTCACTAGAGGATTTGTGTAAAACGGATAGTGGTGGTGCCACATACACTGGAGCAGCCTGGGGTGGTGGTGGTGGAGCTTGTTTATGAAGTGAGGGTGGTATTTGTGATGTAGTGGCATAATAGTGTGGGTATGTAGGGTATGTAGAAGATGAGTTCATGGTGGGTGGATCTTGGTTCGGGACTGATGGAGTAATATATTTGGGATTGGCTGGGTAAGTAGGGAAGGGTTGTCCTCTCGACCAAGCCTGATACATTTCCGACATCTGTTGTTTAAGCTTATACATTTCTTCCTTCATGTTATTCACATCTACTACTTCCTCCTCTTGCACGAGATCCATGATTGTCGGCTCAATTTCTTGGGTAACTGCTTTTGTCATGCTTTTAGAACGAGTGTTGTAGTTGTGATGTGCCAGAATGCTAGTTGCTAACTGCTTTATCTGATACTCATCAACGACAAAACTTATTAATAGTTAGATCATAATGGATGAACATCACAAGTTTTAAAAACACAACTTTTGCCTGGCAATTATGCGTCATCCCGACATTATTATCTTTCTTTTGACCCGCCAATTTTCCTTTCTTTTTCAGCTTTTCCTTTTCTTTTCTTTTGTTTCCAACCATCTTTTTTTCTTTTTTCGTTGTTTCCCCTTTTTTTCTCTCTTTTTTTTCTTTCTGTTTTTCGATCCTATATGTTTGCTTATCGCACAAGCAATTGCATGTAAGGAAAAATAATTACAACTTTTTGGATTTTCAATTTCATTGATACTCAAACATTGATTACAAAAGATGATGTTGTACTACAACCTTCTAGATGCAAAAATAAAAATACATAAAATGCATGTCCTATGAATATATTAAAGCTCCTAGTGCCCGCGAGACATCATTCGGTCTTACCGCGGGCCTATATGCTAATCCCTTTTGGAATTTGTCTAGGTCGATCATCACTTGCTGCTGTGGTAAATGTGGACTGGGTCATACCCCGGTGACACTTCACCTTTAGCTTGATCTCTCACACAAGTGTCCACTCTCAGACATTGGCACTCATTCCATATTTGCCGGACTTTTTCTTCAGGAAATTGCCCATCGGGACTAATCTCTATTGCTTGAAGGCTGAGATCCCCATCTTTTCGCACAATTTGATATCTTCCGAGTCACTGTAATACTCGGTATGGCGCATAAGGCTGGATACTCTTGAGACCCATTAAAAGGAAATACGACCCTTCTGGCAACTAGGCCTCTTTCGTCCTTATGTAGAATTATTCGATACAAGTCTTTGCAGATGATCCATAACTCAAAAACTGAGGGTGGTGGCATAAATGCTCTATCATCCACATCTGGAGTAATAGATTACACCCCTCGAAGAAATATTCTCCCGCTTTGCAGGATGTGAGAGCACGGAAGATATCGGCCACTATCATTGGTGCCAAAGTACTATTGTCTTGTGTAAGGAGAGTACTGACAATTTCGGTAACTCTGATCTCGATGTTCCCGTCTTTCCTTGGAAATATCATTAACCCCAAAAAGGCTACCATAAAGGCAAAGCGCCTATGTTCCTCCCATTTAGCCCCGTTCGATTTGCTGCAGAGTTTGTTCGTTGGAACATTAAATCCTCCAACGTGGCCATATCTGCGGTATATAAAGTTCATGGTGCAAAACCGGTGGACCAAATCTTCATTGTGAACATTTCTGGCTATTTTCAAAGAATCGAGGAATCTGTGCACAGTGATGGCTCTTGGAGCAAACAAATACTTGTTTTTTAAGGGATCCTCACCCTTTCCGATATAGTTATCAATTTCTTCCATTATCGGAGTAAGATGAAAGTCCGAGAAGTGGAGCACATTGTGTGCGGGATCCCAGCAGGCAACTAAAGCTCGAATAATGTCGCCTCAAGGTACGATGTCAAGCAACCCAGTAAGATCTTTCAAATATTTCTTGACCCAATCTTGTCCATCTTGGCCCAAATCATTCCACCATAATCGTAACTCCAAAGGGATCTTATTCATTAGTGGAAAGGGTTCGTTTTGCATTGTGCTCATCCGGCACATTTATTAAAGGCAATTTAAACTCACATTATTTGACTCAAAAACAACAAAAAATTCAAATAAAGTTTTTCATCATTTTCCTTCAAAATAATCCTTATTTCTGAACTCAGCCTTTCAATACTTCGTTCGAATATTTCGAGGCTATTAATATTTAAGGGAAATGACTTCCAAAGTGGCCATTTTTGCGCAAACAGCCTTCCGGCGTCCTTTCGGAACATTCGGCTATTTTCAAAAACGTCATCACTTTGATTTATTAAAAATTAAAAACTTGACATTTTTGGTTATTTTTGAAAATGGGTGGTTGGACCCGTCACGGGTTGCCTACGTATCTCGCCTAGTGGTGAGAATCAAACCAGCATAGTTCGGTCAAATTGTTTTAAGACCAACTATTTTGACAAAATTAACCCGACTATCCCGACTATTTTCATATTTTCTTTTTTTCTCAAAATTTTGACAGCGTTTCGTCAATATTTTAGAAATTGCTATTTTTCTCTCTTTTTGTTTTCATGTATTTGGCAGGTCAGCATAATAGTCCGGGACAAATAAACGCAACATATAATCATGCTCGGTCTTTTCATATTCAGGTCACCTGTCCAAGACAGACCCAACCCCTGTGTTGAGTCCCCTAAGTCAGATATGATGCAAATAATCGTCCTAATTCTAGGCTCAATATCTTGATTTTCAATGGTACTAGACTGTGTAACCGAACGAACAACTTGGATCGACGAGGGGGCTATGTACTGAGGACGCGCGGGATCGTCCGGCTTTGTAACTTTTCCGGCCTCTATTTCTTATTTAGGTTTGACTTAATAGAAAGGGGAGTCCCAACCAAAGAGCACATCCCCGGAGGTAAGAAGAGAAGGGTTTTCAGCACAATTTTTATATACATTTCACGTAATATCAAAGCGGTAAACATATAGCATGTTGATCAAAGCATATAATGAAATCAGATATAATCAAAAATAGCAGTTTTAAATGAGCTCGAATTCTTAAACTCTAAACCGAAGTTCTGGGTTTCATTTTCCCAGCAGAGTCGCCAGAGCTATCACACCTCCTTTTTTTTGTGTATACCACTAATTACTACTACACCCCTAGAAGGGATATAATAATAACATGGAATGAGTTTTTCCAATTAAAGGACATTCAGAACGAGATTTATTTATTAAATTTTAGAGTCTCCACTTGGGAAAATAATGGTGTCCCAAGTCACCGGTTTAATCCCGAACCGAGGAAGTTATGACTCTGTTTAACAGTCCGCAAAATCAGAAATCTGGATATGGAATTCTGTTAACTCGGGAGAATGTGTTAGGCAGTCCCGGATTCTGTGGTTCTAGCACGGTCGCTGAACTGCCATATTTGCTTTTATCTGATTCATTTATATATTCCAATTTATGTGCATTTAATAATATTTCACTTTGTCATTTTTAAGAATTGCGACGTCGCGAAAATGCATTTCGAGTCACACCGTACCAGTACGCTTGTGACTTTAGTGCATTTCAACTTTGCCGAGATTTGGATTTCAGTCACATAAATGTGCACCCGTATTAGGAATGTATATTATTAATCGCGCCTAAAGTATCTACGTCAGTATTTACTTTGGGAAAGATCGTGAAATTCATTAAACGGTCCTTCCGAGTCTGGAATGTTTATGTTAAAAATTATTTGGGGGCCCCGTGTGGTTTCAGTTTTTGTACAAGGCTAAAAGTCCAATCTTACTATGTTTTCTATTTTTGTTTTTTTCTTCCTAATATATGACTGTTTTTGTATTAATTTCAGACTATATAATATTGGAGTCCAGGCCATTATTCATTATTGGGCTCGGATTTCAGACTGCCTAATAGTTCATAGGCCAATACAACTGGGCCTCTAGAGCCCAGCATATCTTTTATTCCCATTCGAAGGCATGAATGCCACATTAATCAAATCTGGGCCCATATTCACGGCTAGGCCCAGATTATCTACATTTGAAGCGAAATTAAGGTAGGCTAACATTTCAATAACAATACTACGTGCAAATACTATTCAATATTAACAATTAATTATTTCTAATAATGCCAAGTCACATTTTGATCATTACTGATTTCAATATTATCAATTAACTAAGAATGTCAATACTAGTTTAACTTGTTGCTATTTAACTACTGAATTAACAAAGTATTATTTTATAAGTTATCTACTGGTTGAGAAACTGTTTGCAGAATTATTTATATACTTCTAATTGAAAACAATACTTGCATTTTTTAACTACAGCATGCTCAGAATTACAACTATGTTTCAGATTGCCATTTTACAAAGTTGAATACAAGTTTATGGCTAGTCTAGCTGCAGTAATGTTAAAACAGTGTCATGATTTGAAACTCGACTACTTAATATTTTCAAATTAAATGATTCTGATTCAGAACTCGATTAACGAAATAGCTAAGAACTAATATTACATGTCTAATTTCAAAACATATGTATATCTAAGTGTATTAGCTGTGTTTTAGCCGGTTTTAGTTTTAGATTTAGGTTATCATTATGACTAACCTACTAGATACGTTTACTTCAACGTTATTTACATCTACTTTAATCAATATAGTATAGTACTTATTACAACCCATTCCTAAATGAATTACAAGAGATCTAAAAATTATAACTACAACTATAAGAAAAACAGAAATACAACTTCAACAAAATTAATCTATAATTTCATTACTTCATCATGTTTAAATTACACCTTCAAGAGATAATAGTGTACCTGATCAAATGAAAGGAAATCGATGAGTTCTAAGGGATGAAGGAGAAGAGAAATTAGCAATAGCAACAACCAAATATAAACAACAAACAGGAGCAGATATTAACACAGCAGAGTCTCAAAACCCGGCAGGCAACTAGCAAATAACTCGAGCAAACAGAAATCCAAGGTAAGTTGAAGTAAACACAATAGAGGAACAACCAGCAAAGACTCCAGGAATAATACTCGAATTGAATGCTAAGTAGCAAAACCAGTAAAGTTCTGAAATCTAATTATCTGAAGGTTGGAAGTCTCAAATTGTGAACCCTCAAACTCTAAAATTCAGAACTCTCGAATTGGGAACCCTTAAATCGTAAAATTCAGAACTAATTTCGAACTTCTAAAAGTTGGAACCCCTTTTTAGGCTTAAGACAACCTATTTATAGAGTGAATTTGGGGGAGAATTTTGAATTAGTTATTCCTATTCCCCACCCCAACTCTTTTTCAATTAAATCAATTTAGTATAGCAGACTAACAAAATGCACTTGAACCCCTGCTAAAAGGTTCTAGGCTATTTCTTATTGTTCTATTGGGCAGATTTTACCTAGTTGCCCTCACTTGCTAAGGTTTGTTACATATTTACCTTCTAACTATGCCTAGTCTACCACCTTATTGTTCATGTATCTTTAGAAAAACCAGCCATTAAAGTCATTTATACCCGTATTAGCTCTATGTAATCTACAGAAATACCAATTCCTTTTCCCTTTTACCGTTTACATTTAATCATATTAGCCCGACCTGTATTAGGTCTGTCAAGACTTGGGTAATTGAATGTATTTAAAATATAACCCCTTGAGACTCGTTTTAAAAATTAGCCAGTTTCAGACTATATATCCTTTTCAAAATTAACCACTATTACAAAGATAGTTGCTAGTCAAAGACTCGTACTATGTTGCAAAAATAACCATAATAGTCATTTTACGCACATAACCTAAATGTGCATAAGCACTCAGAAGTTCAGAAGAAACCATCATACTAATCATATTGCAAATGTAGCCGTATTTATGTAGTTTTGCACAAATAACCCTAATTACGATTAATCTTTTATATTAATTAGAACTCAAAGAGACAAATTGATAATGGTTGAATTCCAACTAATCAAAACCCTAGTCGAGATAGGATCTATTGAACAATAACATAAAAATAACTAATAGCACATGATTTACAGGTATCCACATCAGAACTTAAGAATACTTAGTCGATTTCAGGCATATATGTAATAAGCTCAGGTCTAATATGTACACAGAAGAGCAAAGTGTAGAACAGAGGTGGATTCAGGGTATTTAATCCATTTTAACATGCATAGGGATTTTCTAAATAGGTCCAAGTTCTAAACAGATAAGAACACAAAAATACACTGAACAGAAGCAGGTTTTCAAAGTACTTAGCTTTAGGGTTTCGTCTTTTTCTCTCTTTTTTCTTTTCTTTCTTTCTTTTCTTCTTTCTTTATTCTTTTCTTCATTTTCTTTCTTCGTTCTTGATTTCTTAGCGTTTCAGAGACTTGTGGTCTCTTTAATGATGAATCTTTACAGGCAAACTTTTTTGGAAGTTGATTTGAGTGTATAAAGGTAGTTAGAGACTCAGGGTGAGGTTTTGAAAAGGTTTTGTTTTTGGGTGCTCACTGGAGTAGGGTTCCGGCGAGATATTTTCTAATATTCGAGGAGTTAGGGTTATATTTGAGGTGTGGGACTAGGATGGGGTGATAGATCGTCCTAAGGCGGTTCTAGGGTGTTAAGGTGGAAGATTAGTTCATACCTTGGTAGTCGCCGGCTAGGGTTCCGGCGACCAAAATTTCAAGAATGGAAGGCTGGTGAGTTTTCTGGGGTGAGGTTAATGGTAAGGTGTTAGAGGGTGGAGGGAGGTGTTTAGAAGTGTGGCCTGAGATGGAGAAGGTAAAAAAATAGTGACCACCGGTAGGGTTCCGGTGCTATTGTGAAAGGTGGTGAGGGAGAAGAAGGGTGGCTAGGGTTTGTGTGATGAGAGGTGTGTGTGTGTGTGTGTGTATGAAAATTGAACGGGGGTTTGGGGATATATACTAAAGTTGTATTGTTGTTTCCCAACTGTTGGATTTAGTTAGATGAACGACCAAGATCAGTTGGCATTCAAAACGACGGCGTACAGTTTAATGAGACCTTTCATTATATCTGTTAGATCAAATTTTTAAACGGTTGAGATTTAATTTTTTAGGCGACGTCGTTTGGTTAAGTGAGACACTGGTCTCAGTGGTTAGATTAGTGAGATGGACGGCTGAGATTTAATTCCTCAACGTCATCATTTCATATTTAGGGCCACCGCCTTATTTGGTCCGTTTGATTTAAATCATCAATGGCCCAGATTTGGTGTGCTTATACGGCGTCGTTTAGCTTAATAAGAGACTGGCCGGTCAAAATTGTTTGGGCCTGGTCTGTGGGTGTTGCATTTGGGCTGAGTAATTTGTGTATTTGGCCCAATTCTTTTGTTTTTGTATTGTATTTTGTATTTTTGTTTTTTTTTGAATTGTATTTATTTAATACTAATGCATTTTCTTTTACTTCGATTTTTTTTGTATTTTTCCTTAATATTTCCCAATTTTCTAGTATTACCTTTATATTTTGTGATATTTTCCAATTAATTTCCTTTTTGTATTTTGTTTCAATTTTTTTAAATCTTTTTTAACAATTAAAAACAAGCACTAGTATTTCTACACACTAATCAAAACAATTGCAATAAAAAATCATTTTTGTATTATATATTTTTTTATTTTGGAATTAATTGCTTGGGGCAAAAATCACGTGCTCACAAGTATTTCGAGCCACGACAGTCATTAGATCCGCATCTGCTTGCACCAGCTGAGCCACGTGCTCTCGCACGCGAGCTTCCAAATGCTCACGAAATACGCGAAACTGCGGGTCTTGGGCATAGATATCTACCAACATTTGGTGCCTAGTTCGGCACTCTCATAATTCTTTATTGCCCTCTTGAGGGTGGCAGTCTTCCTCTGAGCGCGCCAGCCCCTCTCCACTTCCAAAATGAGGGTCTGGAAAGGGAAAAGTCAGCGCAAGCCTAAAGGCCTACACTAAGTAACAAGAAAATAACAACAAAGCATACTTGCAAAGCTACACCGACGACTCATCGGGATAAGTCCCTATCGCTGACGTTTTATAAAGTCTCGGTCTCGGCAGTCGTGCACAGCAAAGTCATGTCTACCGCGGCCTGCTTGCTGTCCAGGAACAAGTTATATCCCGTTGTGACCACAATATGACGGTTAGGCCCTACCGCCGCCATTCCCACTCGAGCATGATCCCCTTGCGGCATGCCCACGGCCGTGGGAGCTTGCCCGGAATACACTCTTCCATCGCCAGCAACCGCCTCAGCAGCGGTCAGTATGTCTCCTCCTTCGACTCTCAGGGAGGAAATATCGAGTACGACCCCCCTCAAAAGGGCCGCCCTCTATGGCCAAATAGTATCGCCCATCAAGATCGGACTCAATTTAGGATGGCGGGTAGCCACCTTCTTGCGCTCCACGGCTATGCCTTTGCCGAGAAGCAGTCGGCACCTCTTCCGCTCCAGAAGCCTCCTCTTTGACATGAGGAGATGGAGGCAAACGAGTCGCCTCGTTCACAGATTCGACTACCGGCTCAACCCCAGGCCGAGTAGCCTTTGGAACATCCTCGACAGAGGGTTCTCAGGTCATATCCTCGCCCTCAGAACGAGCAGTGTCGGAAGCATGCTCACTAAAGGCCTCTACAATTGAATGCTCCCCCTCGGGCTTATTAACTTCAGGAACATCCTCATCTGAATGCTAACATCCTCATCTGAATGCTCCTGAGGTACATACTTGTAATCAGAGTACACTAATAAGGGAGCTGCAGCATTGCATCTTCTCCTCCTTCGAGGGGCACTCCAGGCTGCCAAAATATTAACCAAAAAAAGGTAGGTCAAGAGACGACGCCAGAAAATAAAATCACCAAACTGAAAAGTTGGTGCAGTACCTGGATGACCGTATTCTGTGATAAATGCCACCCATGTCAGGCATTCCTTCGCAAGATGGATCACTCTCTCCACCCATGACCTTATGGCACAAGTCGGGGCGGAGAAACTCTAGCTGCAAAAATAGGAAAGTAAGAAAGGTCACGAAGATTGAACATGCGTAAGCAATGGAAAGTGTTAAGTGCATAAAATGACACTCATGTTTGGAATTCCATACTTCTGGGAACCCTTCTGGGGCCGCTGTGAGCACGTGATTTTTGCCTCACACGAATTACTCCCAAAATATCAAAAATAAAAGAGTTTTTGTTTGTCTGCAATGTTTGGGGATCACATGTTCTTTTTCTTATCGCTTGCATTTGTGGGTCCGTGTCTATTTGCTTAAGTTAACAATCAAAATACATATACCAAATATGTCGCATTTATATTTGCAGTGTCAGTTCCGTACTTAGAAATAGTTAAGTTTTATTTTTGCGAAAATGAAAAGTCATAAAAAAGGGGTATTTCTTTTGTAGTTCTTGTCATTTAATGTACAATTTGGTAGTTAATTGTGTTAATTGTTACTAAAAATTAATTATAGGTGCTACAAGTCGATTTGTTTATATATATATATATATATATATACAATAATGCAACATGGAGTGTAGTAAGGAGATCAAATTTGGGCCAAAACTTAGTCCAAAAGCCAGGCCCAAGCGAATCACCTCTGGTCCAGTCCAACCCGTCCTCGATCGTGGCCGTTCATTTTGAATTGATCCTAGGGCCACGATCTCCCCTGTATACCCGTTCAAGAAGCACCGATCTGGGCCGTTCGATTCAGTGGATCCAACGGCCAATGCTTCATCCCCCAACCCGTTATGCAACCCGACCCAATCAACCCACAGACAACCCGGCTCCAATAAACGACCAAACGGTATCGTTTGGATAAATGAAGTGATCCAGGCCGTTGATCTCATCAGATCAAACGGCCAGGATTTATTTCTCACATTGGTATATAAATCCCAAAAGCCCACCCCGCCCCCAAGCCGGACCCCCCTTACACTCGTCGTCTCTCTTAGAGACGAATCAACCTCGCCGCCCACCACCGTGCTCCGCCCGCCGGAAATCGCCTCACGGCGGTTCCGGTAGGCCAACGGCCACCAAATTTA
Source organism: Nicotiana noctiflora (assembly GCA_032618575.1). Taxonomy (NCBI): domain Eukaryota; kingdom Viridiplantae; phylum Streptophyta; class Magnoliopsida; order Solanales; family Solanaceae; genus Nicotiana; species Nicotiana noctiflora. Next base: position 119,762 of record JASVEL010009772.1, read on the forward strand.
CACCAACCCTTCTCCTCACCTCCCTCTCTTCGAATCCGGCCTCCGTTAGTCTCGAATCCGTTTCGAGCGTGTCGAATATTGAATCAAAGGTCGCCGGGATTTGAAAACCATGCCAAACCTCACCAAAATCACACCATAGCTTCCCATGAGCTCCCTCATACCCCCACCGGCCTTAGTTTTGTTCGAATCTTGCCGGAACCAATCGAGCCCCAAAATCTCGGCCATAAACCCTAAACTCGATTCCTGCCTAATTGAGGTCTAATAGACCTTAATTGGGATGTTTTCATTATTGAAAACATCTCAATTAAGGTCCATTGGCCTAAAAAATGAAGAATCCAAGTTCGAGCCACATTGATAACCGGACGAGTTAGGATTTAGCTTGAAGATTGAGGTATTTCTTCTACTTTACGGTTCTAGTTTATTCATACTCGTTAGTTTAGTTTAATCGTTCTGTTAGTTTCGTTCATTGTTGATTTCTCGGATATTCTTCTTAAATTCTCTATTTTTCTATTCTCCTACCAAAGACCTTTTATTTGGTCAATTTGTATTCTGTTACTTGTTCGAATGTGTTTGTCATAGGATAGTTATTCGTTTCGATTAGCATCGTCAAATATTTGGTTTTCATTTTTTGCCGAGATTTTCAGAATCACTGTTTGGCTAATTAATTTGTTATCATTGTTATGTGTTGTAGTTGATTAAATGTCGTCGTTTAACTGCATAGGTTGATTTGTTTGAGATTCCGGACAGTGATTAGCACTTTTGAATTGAATTGGAATGTTTGATTGAAACTGAAATTAAGATTGGAATTAGCTGACTAGGAAATTAGGTGTTAGCATTTTAAAATATTCCTGATGCCCTGCACATGAAGCTGGACAGTGGAGCCTGCTGTCACAGCAGGGCACTTAGCCTTGTCTGGACAGAGATCATAGTAAACTAATAACACCCATGCTTAGACAAGTTTAAGTAGTAAAAACAGAGCAGGGTATGGGATGGCCAGAGGGTAAAAACAATTCTAAGGATAGGCTGGCCAGTTGGGAGAATTTGAATATATATAGAGGGAATAGGAAGACATGAAGAGGACACACGAATAAGCAGAAATACACACACACATACACATTGTGTCACTGTTCCATTGTAGAGGTTGTTGTTGTTGTTATTCAGTTGTTATAGAGACTGTTTGTTTGCTGCTGTGTGTTGTCGAGGTTGGTGGTGTTGGTTTGTTGCTGTTGCTTCTGTGGTTGCTGCTATTGTTGCTGTTGGTCTGTGTTGTTGTGGTGGCTATTGTTGCTGCTGTTTTGTTGTTGAGGTCGTTGTTGTGGTGGTTGTTGTTGCATGCTTCTGTTTGTCTCATTGGTTTCTTGGCTGGAGTTTACACGTATTTTCTCCCATCTATTTCTGGGTCAACTGTTTTGCTGGTCGTGGGTTTTTCTTTACTGTTCGTTGATGGTTGTTGCTGTTTGGTTGGCTGTTGTTGTTGCTGTCTGCTAGCTGCCAATCGCTAGAAGTTATCACTAACTCACCTCCATATTTTTTGATTTTTCGAACTCCAGGTATGTGTTTTCGAGACTGGCTTGGTGTAACTTCAAATTGAAATGCTGAATTGGAAAATGTTCAACCGTTGGCCTGTTGAAGGGCATGTTCAAATATGATATTAGAATATACATTAGGAGATGTGTACATGTCTATTCTTACCTCATATTTGTACTTACATTATGCTAGAAATGGGACTGTTTTTTATGAAAATACTAAACCAAGTAGATAGCTTGCGAATGTTATATCTAGAAGTGTTGATCTAAAAATGCAAAGCTATATTGCTAATGTTGGCTTAAGCCAGTGAAGTAGGAGATATGCATAAACTAGAAACCAATCCAGGTTCCTTTCAAGATAAAATTAGAAGCGAAGTTGAAGCATGTTAATATAAATCATACATTATCCGGAATGGCTTGAAACTTAGGAATTGGAAATGGTTAGTTTATTCAACAATAAGTATTTAGGCCTCTCATTCATATTAAATCATGTTTTCTTCGAATGTTAACTTCGACAACTCGAATTACGTGGCGAAAGCATAAGTCATTTAGAAGACGATTAGCTTATGATTATGTTGCTCAAGTTATGCTTCTCGACTAGCAATTAAATAAAAAATGAAGAGGACTTTAAACTCGAAACGCGAATAACCAATACGAGTAAGTGAATGCGGGTTTCGCTTTGCTAATAAGGTTGTTCACGGATTAATCAATTAGGACATTTCTCTTTATTATATATATATTTTTTCTTTTCTTAGAGACAAGAATCAAATAGAAAATCATAGCCATGTTAGGATCCGCCCTTAATAAATAATAATGAGATGAGCCTCGCCAAACAAAACCACCCAAATTGCGGGGCCCTCAATAATTGCCATGAGAACTTAGGCTCGGAAGGACTGTTTAGTGAATTCCACGGTCTTTTCCCAAAGTTAAACAGACGATAGACTCTCAGGGCACGATTTGAAATAAAATTACTTTCCTAAATACGGGTGTGCATTTATGTGACCCAAATCTTACTCTCGGCGAAACTGAAATACATTAAAGTCGCAGGCGTACTGGTTGCGGTGCGGCTCGAAATGTGTTTTCGTGACGTCGCAATTCTTCTAAAATTGAAAAGCGGAACATTAAAATTTGCACATAAAAACATCAGATAATTTAGTCAAATACGACAGTTGAGCGACCGTGCTAGAACCACGGAACTCGGGAATGCCTAACACCTTCTCCCGGGTTAACAGAATTCCTTATCCGGATTTCTGGTACGCAGACTGTTTAACGGAGTCAATCTTTTCCTCGATTCGGGATTCAAACCGGTGACTTGGGACACCATAAATCTCCTAAGTGGTGACTCTGAATTTAATAAATAAATTCCGTTTCGATTGTCCTTTAATTGAAAAAAAAACTCCCTCGTGCCCCCGCGGGCGCGGAAAAAGGAGGTGTGACAGCTCTGGCGACTCTGCTGGGGATAACTTTTAACCCAGAACTTCGGTTCAGGGTTTAAGAATTCGAGCTCGGTTAAACTGTTGTTTTGCCTATATCTGATTTTATTACATGTTTAATTAATGTGCTACATGTCTACCGCTTTGATACTAGTTGCATCGTATATACAAACTGCTATATGTTTACCGCTTTGATATTGCGTGAACTGTATATAAAACTGTGCCGCAAACCCTTCACTTCTCACCCCGGGGGATGTGCTCACTGGTTGAGACTCCTTATTCTGTTAGTGTCATACCCCGAAATAATGAAGAGGCTCGGAAAGTTTCTAAGCCGGTTGGCCTTTTGGTTCCCGGAAAGGAGCTCCTTCCTCAGCCCGAGTTGTCTGCTTGGATACACAGTTTAGACCATGTACCAAGGTTCTGAGCTTAGAATAACATAACCGCATACCGGATCCCTAGTAGGAAACGTTTATTTGCATCACGTTGCATTTGACTTAGGGGACTCAACACAGGGGTTGGGTCCGTCTAGGACAGGCAACCTGAAATGAAAAGACCATCCTGCTATACCATGTTTGTTTCAAGAATTTATTCAAACTTGCATGCTGACCGGCTTTTAAATACTGAAGAGAAATGAAAAACAAAAGGAAACAATATGGGTAAATAGATATTTTCAAAAAATACAAAAATGTGTTGTACCAACAAATCAATAGTGCAGTTTGCTAATAAAAGACGACGGAAGGTTGACTTCGCCGACAATAGGTCTTAACAAAATGTGTTTTCTTTGTCGGTCAATAAAAGAAATGTGTTTCTTAACAAAATGTGTTTTCTTTGTCGGTCAATAAAAGAAAATAGTTTGTCTTGACGGACCGAACTACGCGGGTTTGATTCTCACCGGATGTGAGATACGTAGGCAACCCCCGTCGGGTCCAACTTGCCATTTTTCAAAAAAAAAATATACCAAAATCTGTAAATTTTGAAAAAATCATTGCCAGCCAAAATGATCGTTTTCTTTAAATAAATGTGCAGGATGAGCACGATTCAAAATGAACCCTTTTCACTCATGACTAAAATCCCGGTACAAATACGGCTATGGTGGGATGATCTAGACAAAGAAGGGCAGGATGAGGTTAAAAAGTATTTTAAAGGTCTCACAGGTCTGCTTGAAATAAAACCTCGTGGGGACATCATAAGAGCATTAGTCACATATTGGGACTCCGCGCACAATGTCTTTCACTTCTCGGACTTCGAGCTCACCCCAACTGCGGAGGAGATGACCGGATACATTGGAAACACTGATATACCATTGGGGCATCAATATCTAATCGCCCCCAGGGTTGTCGCCATACACCGGTTTTTAGACTCACCGAAGACAGCCAGAACGGTACGTAACCTAGATCTAGCACAAGGGTTTTGTACTTTAAACTTCATCTATCAAAGGTACGGTCACGTGGGATGTTTCGACAAGCCAGAAAACAAATTATGCAGCAAGGGTAATCGCCAGAAATGGGAGGAGCACAGACGAGTTGCTTTTATGATAGCCTTTTTAGGACTCGTGGTATTCCCAAGGAAAGACGGGAACATTGATATAAAGATAGCCGGAGTCGTCAGTACTTTGCTTGACCAAAACGAAAGTACTCTTGCTCCTATGATACTGTCAGACATATATCGAGCCCTCACAGTCTGCAAAGCCGGAGGAGATTTTTTCGAAGACTGTAATTTACTGCTACAGATGTGGATGATCGAGCACCTGTGTCACCGTACCCAATTCTTGAGATATGGGTTGGTTGAGAAAACTTGCATAAGCGAATTTTATACAAGGATTGATAGGACCGTCCTGCCCGAAGGAACATTGGCATGGAGGGCATACTTTCAGGCTCTCAGCGCAAGTCGAATACAATGGACGTTGGGTTGGTTACGGATAGACAGAATCGTGTACATGCCAGCGGCTAGGTCCCCCTTTCTCTTAATGGGACTTAAAAGCATTCAACCTTATGCGCCCCATCGGGTGTTGAGACAGCTCGGGAGGTGCCGGATAGTACCCAAAGAAGAAGACCTGAGTACCCAGGTTATTGAAATTGGTCCCGATGGTCAATTCCCAGAAGCAAGGGTCCGCCAGATCTGGAGCAAATGCCAATATTCTGGAGGCAAACACTTGTGTGCAAAATCGAGCTAGAGGAGAGGTTGCGCCCGGATATCTTACTTGGTACAAAGGAGAAATATCGGGTGAAAGACCAGCCAAAAGACCTCACCTCAAGGAATTTGCTGAAGCGTCACAAGAACAATGGGACTGGTTAGCTAAGGAAGAGGTTTACCGAACAAAGATCGGTAAGATAGAGCAACGGGTCCAAGATCTCCAATTTGAAAAGGATATGCAAGCCGCCGCCGACGAGGGAGATAAAAAGAAGTTGGCACAAGAAAATGACTTTTTGAGGGCTCAGATCCAGCAAATGAAAAGGGATGCTGACAGACAATTGAGGAGTCGAGCAGACGAAAAATTGATAAAAGGTTTTAGAAGCCAAGTTGCCGATGTCCAAAGAGAATTGGAAGAGTCGAAGGCCCAAACAATGAGGGTCCGTGCTAGCTGGAAAAAGGAGGCACATCAACAAGCACTTCACCTGCAACGGATAGAGGAAGATTACACTGAGATTATCACTAGTCTAAGGGAAGCAAATGTTATTCTCAGGGAGCGGGTTTTCAAGCAAGCCCGAGATGCCAGAACAGACCTCGACCGTTGCCACGATTTGATGGCCCGACTGCAAGAACAAGTGGATAGGCTCCTAGACCAAGTCACCAACAATGCTCGAAGATTGGGGGTGAAAAACCAGCAGATAGAACAGCTACTCAGAGAAAGGGACATGATCAAGGACAGAATTGGAGAAATAGGGCACTATGTCACCATGAAGTGTTTAGCTTGCGAACAGATGCCCCGCCCCGCCCTTTTTGCTTCGGTTATGGGCTATGTTCATCAGATCATGAGAGATTTAAGGGGACTACACAAGGACCTCACACCAAGGCCCGCGGCAAGGCCGAATGATGCCTCGCGGGCCCCCAGGAATTTTAGAGCATTAGACTTCTGATTTAAAAATGTATTTTGAAATAGGGAGTCAAGTTGGTTGGCATTTTATTTTCCTTTTTCGAGTCAAGCATTCCTCTATTTTGTCGATTATTGTAAGACATGTTTTGTAACTTTAAGGTTTTATTTGATATAAAAGTTACTGAATTTTGCCACGATCTTGTTACCAGAACTACGCTCGGTCTGATTCACGCGGGGACGTGATACGTAGGCAATCCACATAAGATTCGACCACCACTAAAAAAGAAAGGAAAAGGATACGAAGGTTAATAACAATAAGGCTTTCAAGGATAGTTGAAAAAGAGAAAAGAAAAAGAAGAAAAAAAAGAAAAAGAGAAAAAGAGAAAAGCTGGAATGACGCATGTTACGAGTACATGTAGAAAGGGTTATTTGATTAGGTGCATTACATCCAACGTGCTATAACATATCTGTTAAACTCGGTAAACTAACAAGTTTGTTGCATTTCCAGAAAAGTTTAGCAGTTGGTTTGACAGAATATACTGGCCAGCCACCATTACCGTACTAGATCTAAAGGGCCAATTACAGCAAGTATGTCTAGTTCCGGTAAAAGTCTCAAGGAAGAGAAGTCGGAGATGCAAATCATGAAAGAGGAGGTAGAACGGTTGAGATATCAGATAACAGAGATGCACCTAGCCTGGGCTAGGGGACAGTCCTCACCAAACCTCCCTACTCTCGCCTCAGCTCCGGAACATCCACCCATCGATCCTTCGACAAGCGCCCCGATCTATCCATACTTTCAGGGGGAACACCCATATGCCACCCACACTCCACCAGCCAAGCCAAATCCTCCTCCAGTCACCCCTGTCTTTGTGGCACCTCCACCTGCTACTCTACAAAGGCCGTCCGGCAAGCCGCATGTTCATATCCATGACAACTCTTACTATCCTCCAGAGCCTACTTTTAGGGCTCCTGAACCGCAATCACATAACCCCTCACTGGGATAATCCGGCAGAACCGGAAAAGCACTTCCAAAGTTCGGAACATGAGGAAGTTATTAGAAAAGTTAAAAGCCCGGAGCAGTCCTTCAGGAACATGCACGGTTTGGGCAACCAGGTCAGTGTCGCTTACAAGGATCTGTGTCCGTTCCCCGATGTCCAGTTGTCGGCCGGGTTCAAAATGCCCAAGTTTGACCTATACGAGGGGCATGGTGATCCCGTAGCCCACCTCCGAGGGTTTTGTAGTAAAATGCGAGGAGCCGGAGGACGGGACGAGATTCTGATAGCTTACTTCGGTCAGAGTCTGGGAGGATCTGCGCTGGAGTGGTACACTAGATAGGACCCTAGCAGATGGTTTACGTGGGATGATTTGGCTCAAGATTTTATCGGGCAGTTCCAGTACAATCTCGAAATAATCCCCGACCGCCTATCATTGCTAAAATTAGAGAAGAAACCCGCTGAAAGTTTCAGGGAATTTGGTTTCCGCTGGAGGGAACAGGCAGCAAGGGTAGATCCGCCTATGAGAGAGAGCGAGATGGTGGATTACTTCTTCCAGACACTAGAGCCAACCTATTTCGGACATCTGGTGACGTCCGTGGGCAAATCATTCACTGAGGTGATAAAAATGGGGGCTATGATCGAGGAAGGCTTGAAAGCCAACAAGATCATGAGCTACACAGCATTGAAAGCCACCACTCAGGCTATCCAAAGTGGTACTGGAGGAGTACTTGGGAAAAAGAGGAAAGAAGAAGTCGCGGCAGTCGAGTCCGGGACATGGTTCAGAAACAGAGGCCCCGCACCCCAATATAGCCCGCTCCAGCCTCACCACCAAAATTACTTCCACAACCCATATAACCACATGCAACATTACTATCCAGCACCTGATCCCCATTTTACTGTCCATCACGCACAGTCCTATTCTGCACCTCCCGTCCATGCACCGTGGCATGCACCAAACCCGCAAAACAACTATCCACCCCCAAGAGCTTACAGAAACCCCTCGGGTGCGAGTTTTCATCCGAACCAGGCATTCAAGGGTGATAGGGCGCCAAGGCCAAAGACTTTCACTCCCTTGGGGGAGTCTTACACCAGTCTGTTCCACCGGTTGAAGCAAGTAGGGTTGCTAAATCCGGTTGAAGCTAAGCTACCAAACCCTCTTCCAAAGAACCTGGACCATTCAGTAAATTGTGCATACTGCTCAGGATGTCCGGGACACGATACGGAAAAGTGTTGGAGGTTGAAAACGGCCATCCAGGAGCTCATCGACACTCGCAGGATTGAGGTCCAGACTCCAACAGAGCCCAACATCAACCAAAACCCACTTCCAACTCATCATGAGACCAACATGATCGAGTTGGTACGGGTAGAAGAAGGAAAGGAGAAAGCCTCTCAGACGGTAATGATGATCAAGTCTAGCGGGGTAGGAATGAGAAAAGGGCCGAGCTTTGATGAGCCATCCATTTGCAAGAAGGACGTACCAGGAGGGTCAGAAGCAGAAAAGGGAAGTGTGAACGAAGTACCGGTGAGGCCGGGGGAAGCAAAAATAGTTGTACCGGGGATAGCAACCAAGCCCGTCTTGACGGTAGCAGGCGTTCGAATGGATCCTTTCATCATCAAGCCAGCAATACAGTTGCCCATAACTGATAGCAGAGCTATTCCATGGAATTATGCTCAAGTTACAACAACCTACAAAGGAAAGGAAGTGAAAGAGGAAGTTTGCGAAGCGCAAGGTTTGACCCGCTCGAGGAGATGTTTTGCCCCTGCGGAATTGAGGAAGATCACTCCGGCAACATTGAAAAAGCCGGTAACTGACGAAGAGGCAGAAGAATTCCTGAAAAAGATGAAGCTGCACGATTATTCTGTCTTAGAATAGCTGAAGAAAACACCTGCGCAAATCTCATTGCTATCCTTGCCGATACATTTTGAAGAACATCGGCAAGCTTTGATGAAAGTTTTGAATGAGGCCCACGTACCTGATAAAATCTCAGTGAGTCATTTGGAGAAGATCACCAATAGGATCTTCGAAGCGAATCGGATCACCTTCACCGATGATGAATTGCCCGAGGAAGGCACCGAGCACAACAAGGCTTTATATCTTACGGTAAAGTGTGAGGAGTCGGTGGTTACCAAAGTCCTTGTCGATAATGGATCCAGTGCTAACATCTGTCCTCTCTCTACGCTGCACAAGTTGAAAGTGGACATCGGCAGGATACGCAAGAACAACATATGTGTTCGAGGGTTTGATGGAGGAGGCAAGGCGTCGGTTGGGGACATAGTGTTAATCTTGACAATTGGACCAGTGGAGTTCACCATGGAATTCCAGGTGCTGGACATGGTAGTGTCATATAACCTTCTGATAGGGCGACCATGGATCCATGCCGCAAGAGCAGTTCCATCCACCTTACACCAACTCGTCAAGTTTGAGTGGGACCAACAGGAGATCGTCGTCCATGGAGAGAATGATCTACCACCAGGCACCATCATTCCCTTTGTTGAGACAGAAGAATGTTGGGCCATGGGTATACCAGATCTGCGATGTGGTATCCGCCAACCGAGTTCCAGAAGGGGAATGCATTCCCAATGACAGAATCATTACTGCCGACGTCATGGTGGCTCATGAAATGTTGAGACATGGTTTCATACCCGGCAAAGGTCTAGGTGCATCTCTGCAAGGAATCATACAACCGGTATCCGTGGTCGAAAACGTGGGAACCTTCGGTTTGGGATTCAAGCCAACATCAGAGGACATCCAGCGAGCCAAGAGGAATAAGCAGAAGACATAGGTGCTCCCGAAGCCTGTTCCACGCCTTTCCCAATCTTTTGTCAGGTCTGGAGTAAAAGGACATCCGGCAACAAAGGTTCCTATTCCTATGGTTAGGCCAGACGAAGAGTTCTTAAGAAAGTTCGAGAACCTATTCGCAGATGTATGCGTGCTCGAGGACGGTGAAGGATCCAGCCATGCCGAGATACAGTTTGTGGGATCGAAAGCAAAATTGAATAATTGGAAGGCTACTCCTCTCCCTGTCCGGAAGGAGTCTTGGTAGTTTGTTTTGGATTGTGTTCTTTCGAAATTTTGTGTTGGGGGTTGTCCCCGGAGTAAAATCCGTTTGTTTTAGTTCATTTCGATTTGAGTTTGCAAGTTTGTTTTTCCTTGTACTGTTCCCATTAATGAAATTTTATTCCCTTCGCGTCTAATTTTGTTTATTTTCCTTCTTTTTACTTTTCTGAACAGCCTTCTTTCAACTGATCTTAATGATATGGCGTGCTTAAAGATTAATCAACCCAGTCTAGAAAGTCAATCGGGTTTGGAAATAATAACGCATGAAATAAGAAGTGACGAGAGTGAATCGGAATACGACAATGATGAAGCCGTAGAAGAAATTGGTGAAGAATTAAGTCACTTCGAGGAAAAACCCAAACCGAATTTAAATGATACCGAGGCCGTTAATCTGGGGAACGCGGATGACGTCAAAGAAACCAGAATAAGTGTCCATATTGAACCCAACCTGAGAGAAGAGTTGATCAAAACACTCATGGAGTTTAAAGACATTTTCGCATGGTCATACGACGACATGCCAGGACTCAGCACTGATCTAGTGGTTCATAAATTACCCACTGATCCGGCGTATCCTCCCGTCAAGCAAAAACTGCGGAAATTCAAGACGGAGATGAGTGTAAAGATCAAAGAGGAAGTAACCAAGCAGTTGCAGGCGAAAGTCATTCGCGTCACTCGATACCCTGAATAGTTGGCTAACGTAGTACCGGTACCAAAGAAAGACGGAAAGATCAGAGTATGCGTAGACTACCGCAATCTCAACAAGGCAAGTCCTAAGGACAATTTCCCGCTTCCCAATATCCATATTCTGATTGATAATTGCGCTGGACGTGAAATCGGGTCCTTTGTGGACTGTTATGCGGGATATCATCAGATCTTGATGGATGAAGAGGACGCAGAAAAGACGGCTTTTATCACACCGTGGGGGACTTATTGCTACCGGGTGATGCCATTCGGTTTGAAGAACGCAGGGGCAACATACATGAGGGCGATGACTACGGTATTCCATGACATGATACACAAGGAGATTGAAGTATACGTGGATGACGTGATCATAAAATCTAGACGTCGAGAAGACCACGTTGCCGACCTCAGGAAGTTCTTTCAAAGACTTCGAAAATATGACATCAAGCTCAATCCGGCCAAGTGTGCATTCGGAGTTCCATCCGGAAAGTTGCTAGGATTCATCGTCAGCCGACGGGGCATTGAGTTGGACCCATCCAAAATCAAGTCCATTCAAGAGCTACCCCCGCCAAAGAATAAAACAGAGGTAATGAGTCTGTTGGGAAGGTTAAATTACATCAGTAGGTTTATTGTTCAGCTTACAGCAACCTGTGAACCCATATTCCGTCTGTTGAAGAAAGACGCTGCGATAGAATGGACGACGGAATGTCAGGAAACGTTTGATCAAATCAAAGGGTATCTGTCAAACCCACCCGTACTAGTTCCGCCTGAACCGGGTAGACCCCTGATTCTTTATCTGACGGTTTTGGAGAATTCGTTCGGCTGCGTGCTGGGGCAGCATGATCTTACTGGCAGGAAGGAACGGGCCATTTACTACCTCAGTAAGAAATTCACAGTCCACGAGGTCAAGTACACTCATCTAGAAAAGACATGTTGCGCTTTGACTTGGGTAGCCCAAAAGTTGAAACATTATTTGTCTTCTTACACCACCTACCTCATTTCGCGTCTGGATCCGTTGAAGTATATTTTCCAGAAGCCTATGCCTACAGGGAGGTTAGCAAAATGGCAAATATTACTTACGAATTCGACATCATATATGTGACAAGGACGGCTATGAAAGCTCAAGCCCTAGCTGATCACTTAGCTGAGAATCATGTCGATGACGCATACGAACCTTTGAGGACGTATTTTCCAGACGAAGAAGTATTGCAAATTGAGGGGTTAGAACTAACCAAGGATCCAGGGTGGAAGCTCTTCTTCGACGGAGCGGCGAACACAAAAGGAGTCCGAGTAGGGGCTGTGCTCATCTCTGAAACAGGACATCATTATCCTGTTACCGCTCAACTGCGTTTTCATTGTACCAATAATATGGCTGAGTACGAGGCATGTATCTTGGGGTTGCGATTAGCGGTGGACATGGATGTACGGGACGTCTTGGTCTTGGGGGACTCGGACCTTCTGGTACATCAGATTCAGGGAGAATGGGAAACCAGAGATTTAAAGCTTATCCCGTATCGTCGGTGCTTGCATGATCTGACCAAGCGCTTTCGATCAGTAGAATTCAGACACATCCCAAGGATGCATAATGAGGTTGCCGACGCTCTAGCTACTTTAGCGTTAATGCTACATCACCCGGACAAGGTTCATGTCGATCCGTTACATATCCAGGTCCAGAATCAACATGCTTATTGTAATATGATAGAAGAAGAGATGGATGGTGAGCCATGGTTTCATGATGTTAAAGAGTACCTCAGGTTAGGAATATACCCAGAGCAGGCAACCGGAGATCAAAAGAGGGCTATTCGCCAGTTGGCGAACGGATTCTTCCTTAGTGGAGGGGTGCTGTACAAAAGGACTCCAGACTTGGGATTGTTAAGATGTATAGATGCGAGTCAAGCCACAACAGTAATGACAGATATACACTCCGGAGTTTGTGGACCACACATGAGCGGATATGTATTGGCAAAGAAGATTCTTCGAGCAGGATATTACTGGCTCACTATGGAGCGTGATTGTATAAGTTTCGTGCGAAGATGCCATCAGTGTCAGATACACGGAGATTTGATTCATTCTCCGCCGACTGAATTGCATACAATGTCAGCACCATGGTCGTTTGTCGCATGGGGTATGGATGTTATTGGACCTATTGAGCCTGCGACTTCCAATGGTCATAGGTTCATTCTGGTAACGATCGATTACTTTACCAAGTGGGTGGAGGCCAAAACCTTCAAATCCGTGACCAAGAAGGCGATGGTGGACTTCGTACATTCCCACATCATCTGTAGGTTTGGAATTCCAAAGATGATCATCACAGATAACGGTGCAAATCTTAACAGCGGATTGATGAAAGAGGTATGTCAACAGTTCAAGATTACACACCGAAATTCCACACCATATCGTCCCAAAGCAAATGGTGCGGTTGAGGCAGCAAACAAGAATATAAAGAAGATATTGAGGAAGATGATAGAAGGGTCTAGGCAGTGGCATGAGAAGTTACCATTCGCACTGTTGGGTTATCGCACTACCGTCCGAACTTTGGTAGGTGCAACCCCTTACCTGTTGGTGTACAGGACTGAAGCAGTAATACCCGCAGAAGTTGAAATTCCATCCCTCCGAATTGTCGCTGAAGCTGAGATCGACGATGATGAATGGGTCAAAACCCGATTAGAGCAATTGAGCTTGATCGACGAAAAGAGATTGACAGCGGTATGTCATGGCCAATTGTATCAAAAGAGAATGGCAAGAGCATATAACAAGAAGGTACGTCCCAGGAAATTTGAAGTGGGACAACATGTGTTGAAGAGAGTTCTACCACATCAGGCCGAAGCGAAAGGCAAGTTCGCTCCAAATTGGCAGGGACCGTTTGTTGTGACTAGGGTATTATCCAACGGCGCGCTATGTCTAACTGATATTGAGGGAAGATGCACTGATATGGCTATCAATTCCGATGCAGTCAAGAGATATTATGTGTAATTCTTTAATGTATTTGTCAACGATTGGTTTCGTTGTGTGTATTTTGGCATTTTTCGGAGAATGAAATGACAGAGGCAATTTTTCTACTACCCAAACACTTTAACCTTTGTTTTCCCCTTTGAGCCTTAATAATTCTTTCATACACCCTCTTTCGGAATCACCAAGGAAGATGTGTAACAAAATAGAAAAAGAAACAAAGAAAAGACACAAGAAAAAGTGAACTACGTTCGACCCTGATTCCTCAAGAAGGATACGTAGGCGCCACACGGCTCGGTCATAATAAAATAAAATTCAAAAGTTCCCCAAGCAACAAAACTAGGGCAGAAGTCATTGTTTCATTTGGAAAAATGGTGTGGATTCCGAAAGTTGTAATGAGCTAACCGTCGAGGTTAAACCCCTTTTCTTCAGCCTGACGCACAAAACCACATTAATGACCGAAAAGACCTCTCGATCAGTATTCGAGGAATGCCAAGTCATGCGAATGAAAGCCAAAGTGACATCCCGACCCTCGATTGAATCCAGGATGCACAAGCCGAAAAGGGATAATGCTCTAGAGGGAATCTCATGGGTGATACCCCACCGCAGGGAAAGAAAGCGTAAATGAGAGAGCCTTAACGGTGAAAACCCTCGTGGGCACCTTAAGGCGAAGAAAGTTGAGAGAAATAAAATGAGAGAGTCTTACGGTGAAAACCTTTACGGGCACCCTAAGGCGACGAGAGATAGAGAAATGAGAGAATCTCATTAGTAAAAACCCTTCAAAGGGCACTATGAGGTGACAAGGCAAGATGATTACAAGATGTCTGCATGAGACAAGGTTTGGACATTCGTTTATTCCTAGCAGAATGCGGCCATCAGAAAGTGATTGACATGAATAGACTGGGTAGATTAATCTCAAAGGCGCGACATAACCATTGAATCAGTCACACATTCGGATAAGTTTTCCTATTTTTGAGTTCAGAAAAGTTTTCCTTTTCTTTTGTCATTTGCGGTCAACATTCTTTTTCTTTTCTTTCATTTTTCGAAAATTGATTTTTCAAAGCTTACTACCAAGTCTCCCAAAGCAGTATAATGAAAATGAATAGGCGTGGAACGAGGCAATAAGGCAGAAGTCGTTCCGATAGTAAGATTGGAATGACAGGTTGATTGGAAGGTTCGCAGGAATTATGGAGTATGATGGACACATGTGGCACGTCCGGAAGATGATTTCACGCAACAGATCACCGGCTAGAAAGAGTCGGATCAAACCAAAGATTGGAATGAAAGGGAGAGATGAGAAACCATCTGTGGAAAGAGCATCATCCCCAGCAATCGCTAACGTCGTCCCCAAAGTTCGAGGGAGGCCAAACCGCTGAAAGAGAAAAGAAAATGGCCCCAACAAGAGTGGCACGACCACTCACTGCGTTTTGAAACTAACAATTTTTCTTTGATTTAAAGCAGGAAAGGAGGGTTCGTCGGCGGAAAAGCATACCACCTAGAAGTGTATCAAACTGGGGCAGAAAATTTTCTCCTGTTGCGAAAATTTTCTTGAGAGCAGATACCCAGTAGATAAGGATAGAAAGCAACACAAGATTTTGGAAAATACCCGTTCCGAGCAGAATAGTTTTGACAGAGGCCCGACAAGGCAAGGAAGTGATCTTTGAGCCGGTATCATCCCCAGCAATTGTTGGGAAAATGAAACACCGACTTCGAGATTCCCGCGGCAGCATTATATCCCATAAGTTTTCAAAGAAGCAGAGGTGTGAGTCCCAGAGGAGGAATGGGAAGAAGGAAAAGGAAAAGGGTTCCCCCGCCAGGGTAATCCACAGTTAATGACATTTCAACCACCGGCGAGTCCGAGAGAGAATGAGGGGAGAAGGAAATAAAGAATACTTCCCCAGCAGCATCATCACTAGCAGGTAAATAGGCAGTTCCGAAGATATCTCCAGCAGCCAAAGGAAAAGTAGCACGGCTCAAGGGAAAGGCAATTCCAAGACAAGATAATTCAGAAGAGAAGGTGGCCCGAGAGGCAATGCAGGAAGAAGAAAATGGTACAAAAGGCAAAGGAAGGTAATCAGGATAGGATGAAATTAGTGAGTTGTAGTTGAAGTGAGGGAGCCCGCCTGGAGAATTGAGTGGCGATTTATCTCCAACAGCCAAAGGAAAAGTAGCACGGCTCAAGGGGAAGGCAATTCCAAGACAAGATAATTCAGAAGAGAAGGTGGCCCAAGAGGCAATACAGGAAGAAGAAATGGTACAAAAGGCAAAGGAAGGTAATCAGGATAGGATGAAATTAGTGAAGCAGTAGTTGAAGTCAGGGAGCCCGCCTGGAGAATGGAGTGGCGATTTAGTTTTGAAGTTGTAGTTGAAGTCAGGGAGCCCGCCTGGAGAATGGAGTGGCGATTTTATTTTTAAGCAGTAGTTGAAGTCAGGGAGCCCGCCTGAAGAATGGAGTGGCAATTTATTTTGAAGTTGTAGTTGAAGTCAGGGAGCCCGCCCGGAGAATGAAGTGGCGATTTATTTTGAAGTTGTAGTTGAAGTCAGGAAGCCCGCCTGGATAATGGAGTGGCGATTTATTTTGAAGTTGTAGTTGAAGTCAGGGAGCCCGCCTGGAGAATATAGTGGCGATTTTATTTTGAAGTTATAGTTGAAGTCAGGGAGCCCGCCTGGAGAATGGAGTGGCAATTTAGTTTTGAAGTTGTAGTTGAAGTCAGGGAGCCCGCCTGAAGAATGGAGTGGCGATTTATTTTGAAGTTGTAGTTGAAGTCGGGGAGCCCGCCCGAAGAATGGAGTGGCGATTTTATTTTGAAGTAGTAGTTGAAGTCAGGGAGCCCGCCCGGAGAATGGAGTGGCGATTTTATTTTGAAGTTGTAGTTGAAATCAGGGAGCCCGCCCGGAGAATGGAGTGGCGATTTTATTTTGAAACAGTAGTTGAAGTTAGGAAGCCCGCCCGGAGAATGGAGTGGCGATTTTATTTTGAAGTTGTAGTTGAAGTCGGGGAGCCCGCCCGGAGAATGGAGTGGCGATTTATTTTGAAGTTGTAGTTGAAGCCAGGGAGCCCGCCCGAAGAACGGAGTGGCGATTTATTTTGAAGTTGTAGTTGAAGTCGGGAGCCCGCCCGAAGAATAGAGTGGCGATTTATTTTGAAGTTGTAGTTGAAGTCGGGAGCCCGCCCGGAGAATGGAGTGGCGATTTATTTTGAAGTTGTAGTTGAAGTCGGGGAGCCCGCCCGAAGAATGGAGTGGCGATTTTATTTTGAAGTTATAGTTGAAGTCAGGGAGCCCGCCTGAAGAATGGAGTGGCGATTCATTTTGAAGTTGTAGTTGAAGCCAGGGAGCCCGCCTGAAGAATGGAGTGGCAATTTAGTTTTGAAGTTGTAGTTGAAGTCAGGGAGCCCGCCTGAAGAATGGAGTGGCGATTTATTTTGAAGTTGTAGTTGAAGTCGGGGAGCCCGCCCGAAGAATGGAGTGGCGATTTTATTTTGAAGTTATAGTTGAAGTCAGGGAGCCCGCCTGAAGAATGGAGTGGCGATTCATTTTGAAGTTGTAGTTGAAGCCAGGGAGCCCGCCTGAAGAATGGAGTGGCGATTTAGTCTTGAAGTTGTAGTTGAAGTCAGGGAACCCGCCTGAAGAATGGAGTGGCGATTTTATTTTGAAGTAGTAGTTGAAGTCAGGGAGCCCGCCTGAAGAATGGAGTGGCGATTTTATTTTTGAAGTTATAGTTGAAGTCAGGGAGCCCGCCTGGAGAATGGAGTGGCGATTTTATTTTGAAGTAGTAGTTGAAGTCAGGGAGCCCGCCTGGAGAATGGTGTGGCAATTTTATTTTGAAGTAGTAGTTGAAGTCAGGGGAGCCCGCCCGAAGAATGGAGTGGCGATTTTATTGTGAAGTTGTAGTTGAAGTCGGGAGCCCGCCCGAAGAATGGAGTGGCGATTTTATTGTGAAGTAGTAGTTGAAGTCAGGGAGCCCGCCTGGAGAATGGAGTGGCGAGTTATTTTTAATTTGGTTGAGGAAAGCGGTTGAATGTAACAGAAATCTCCGGCATGAATCCAAGTTCGTAAGCAGAAGAAGGCAACAAGGATCAGAAAAGATAGATTCAGATTGCAAAGGAGAATAGTTCGAAGATCACAAAGGAGGAACCAATGGTCGGAGTTCGGCAATCAAGATAGGCCGAAATAACATTTGGCAGAAGAGAAGAAGCATCAGAAGGAATATCAAGTCAGACAGAATAGCAAGGAACATGACAAAATCAAGTTAAAAAGGACAGATAAGAATTTGTAGCACTGTAACTTAGTCTAGCTTCTTATTTTTGTTTCGCACGATGTAATAAGGAGATCAGTTGAGCGGTGGCAGCAACAGCAACAACAGTAATAGCAAGATCACAGCAATCATGGTAGTCCCAGCTACCAAACATTTCCCGAACTACATTGACTGATTCCCTTTTAGCCAGGGATATGTAGGAGACCTTCTGAAGCAAAGGTTCGGTCAAACTTTTCCAAAAAATACTTCACACGGAGTGCTCGAACGGGCAAAAATCGCTCGTATTCGCTCACTATCTTTGCACGAAAACTCTTCATGTTTCCACGCAAAGAGGGGCAGCTGTGAGCACGTGATTTTTGCCTCACACGAATTACTCCCAAAATATCAAAAATAAAAGAGTTTTTGTTTGTCTGCAATGTTTGGGGATCACATGTTCTTTTTCTTATCGCTTGCATTTGTGGGTCCGTGTCTATTTGCTTAAGTTAACAATCAAAATACATATACCAAATATGTCGCATTTATATTTGCAGTGTCAGTTCCGTACTTAGAAATAGTTAAGTTTTATTTTTGCGAAAATGAAAAGTCATAAAAAAGGGGTATTTCTTTTGTAGTTCTTGTCATTTAATGTACAATTTGGTAGTTAATTGTGTTAATTGTTACTAAAAATTAATTATAGGTGCTACAAGTCGATTTGTTT
Source organism: Nicotiana noctiflora (assembly GCA_032618575.1). Taxonomy (NCBI): domain Eukaryota; kingdom Viridiplantae; phylum Streptophyta; class Magnoliopsida; order Solanales; family Solanaceae; genus Nicotiana; species Nicotiana noctiflora. The sequence continues at coordinate 138,392 of JASVEL010009772.1, forward strand.
ATATATATATATATATATATATATATATATATATATATATATATATATATATATATATATGTGTGTGTATATATATATGTGTATATAGATATATGTATACAATAATGCAACATGGAGTGTAGTAAGGAGATCATATTTGGGCCAAAACTTAGTCCAAAAGCCAGGCCCAAGCGAATCACCTCTGGTCCAGTCCAACCCGTCCTCGATCGTGGCCGTTCATTTTGAATTGATCCTAGGGCCACGATCTCCCCTGTATACCCGTTCAAGAAGCACTGATCTGGGCCGTTCGATTCAGTGGATCCAACGGCCAATGCTTCATCCCCCAACCCGTTATGCAACCCGACCCAATCAACCCACAGACAACCCGGCTCCAATAAACGACCAAACGGTATCGTTTGGATAAATGAAGCGATCCATGCCGTTGATCTCATCAGATCAAACAGCCAGGATTTATTTCTCACATTGGTATATAAATCCCAAAAGCCCACCCCGCCCCCAAGCCGGACCCCCCTTACACTCGTCGTCTCTCTTAGAGACGAATCAACCTCGCCGCCCACCACCGTGCTCCGCCCGCCGGAAATCGCCTCACGGCGGTTCCGGTAGGCCAACGGCCACCAAATTTACACCAACCCTTCTCCTCACCTCCCTCTCTTCGAATCCGGCCTCCGTTAGTCTCGAATCCGTTTCGAGCGTGTCGAATATTGAATCAAAGGTCGCCGGGATTTGAAAACCATGCCAAACCTCACCAAAATCACACCATAGCTTCCCATGAGCTCCCTCATACCCCCACCGGCCTTAGTTTTGTTCGAATCTTGCCGGAACCAGTCGAGCCCCAAAATCTCGGCCATAAACCCTAAACTCGATTCCTGCCTAATTGAGGTCTAATAGACCTTAATTGGGATGTTTTCATTATTGAAAACATCTCAATTAAGGTCCATTGGCCTCAAAAACGAAGAATCCAAGTTCGAGCCACATTGATAACCGGACGAGTTAGGATTTAGCTTGAAGATTGAGGTATTTCTTCTCCTTTACGGTTCTAGTTTATTCATACTCGTTAGTTTAGTTTAATCGTTCCGTTAGTTTCATTCATTGTTGATTTCTCGGATATTCTTCTTAAATTCTCTATTTTTCTATTCTCCTACCAAAGACCTTTTATTTGGTCAATTTGTATTCTGTTAGTTGTTCGAATGTGTTTGTCATAGGATAGTTATTCGTTTCGATTAGCGTCGTCGAATATTTGGTTTTCATTTTTTGCCGAGATTTTCAGAATCACTGTTTGGGTAATTAATTTGTTATCATTGTTATGTGTTGTAGTTGATTAAATGTCGTCGTTTAACTGCATAGGTTGATTTGTTTGAGATTCCGGACAGTGATTAGCACTTTTGAATTAAATTGGAATATTTGATTGAAACTGAAATTAAGATTGGAATTAGCTGACTAGGAAATTAGGTGTTAGCATTTTAAAATATTCCTGATGCCCTGCACATGAAGCTGGACAGTGGTGCCTGCTGTCACAGCAGGGCACTTAGCCTTGTCTGGACAGAGATCATAGTAAACTAATAACACCCATGCTTAGACAAGTTTAAGTGGTAAAAACAGAGCAGGGTATGGGCTGGCCAGAGGGTAAAAACAATTCTAAGGATAGGCTGGCCAGTTGGGGGAATTTGAATATATATAGAGGGAATAGGCAGACATGAAGAGGACACACGAATAAGCAGAAATACACACACATATACACATTGTGTCACTGTTCCATTGTAGAGGTTGTTGTTGTTGTTATTCAGTTGTTGTAGAGACTGTTTGTTTGCTGCTGTGTGTTGTCGAGGTTGGTGGTGTTGGTTTGTTGCTGTTGCTTCTGTGGTTGCTGCTATTGTTGTTGTTGGTCTGTGTTGTTGTGGTGGCTATTGTTGCTGCTGTTTTGTTGTTGAGGTCGTTGTTGTGGTGGTTGTTGTTGCATGCTTCTGTTTGTCTCATTGGTTTCTTGGCTGGAGTTTACATGGATTTTCTCCCATCTATTTCTGGGTCAACTGTTTTGCTGGTCGTGGGTTTTTCTTTACTGTTCGTCGCTGGTTGTTGCTGTTTGGTTGGCTGTTGTTGTTGTTGTCTGCTAGCTGCCAATCGCTAGAAGTTATCACTAACTCACCTCCATATTTTTTGATTTTTCGAACTCCAGGTATGTGTTTTCGAGAGTGGCTTGGTGTAACTTCAAATTGAAATGCTGAATTGGAAAATGTTCAACCGTTGGCCTGTTGAAGGGCATGTTCAAATATGATATTAGAATATACATTAGGAGATGTGTACATGTCTATTCTTACCTCATATTTGTACTTACATTATGCTAGAAATGGGACTGTTTTTTATGAAAATACTAAACCAAGTAGATAGCTTGCGAATGTTATATCTAGAAGTGTTGATCTAAAAATGCAAAGCTATATTGCTAATGTTGGCTCAAGCCAGTGAGGTAGGAGATATGCATAAACTAAAAACCAATCCAGGTTCCTTTCAAGATAAAATTAGAAGCGAAGTTGAAGCATGTTAATATAAATCATACATTATCCGGAATGGCTTGAAACTTAGGAATTGGAAAGGGTTAGTTTATTCAACAATAAGTATTTAGGCCTCTCATTATTAAATCATGTTTTCTTCGAATGTTAACTTCGACAACTCGAATTACGTGGCGAAAGCATAAGTCATTTAGAAGATGATTAGCTTATGATTATGTTGCACAAGTCATGCTTCTCGACTAGCAATTATATAAAAAATGAAGAGGACTTTAAACTCGAAACGCGAATAACCAATACGAGTAAGTGAATGCGGGTTTCGCTTTGCTAATAAGGTTGTTCACGGATTAATCAATTAGGAAATTTCTCTTTATTATATATATATTTTTTTCTTTTCTTAGAGACAAGAATCAAATAGAAAATCATAGCCATGTTAGGATCCGCCCTTAATAAATAATAATAAGATGAGCCTCGCCAAACAAAACCACCCAAATTGCGGGGCCCTCAATAATTGCCATGAGAACTTAGGCTCGGAAGGACTGTTTAGTGAATTCCACGGTCTTTTCCCAAAGTTAACCAGACGATAGACTCTCAGGGCACGATTTGAAATAAAATTACTTTCCTAAATACGGGTGTGCATTTATGTGACCCAAATCTTACTCTCGGCGAAACTGAAATACATTAAAGTCGCAGGCGTACTGGTTGCGGTGCGACTCGAAATGTGTTTTCGTGACGTCGCAATTCTTCTAAAATTGAAAAGCGGAACACTAAAATTTGCACATAAAAACATCAGATAATTTAGTCAAATACGACAGTTGAGCGACCGTGCTAGAACCACGGAACTCGGGAATGCCTAACACCTTCTCCCGGGTTAACAAAATTCCTTATCCGGATTTCTGGTACGCAGACTGTTTAACGGAGTCAATATTTTCCTCGATTCGGGATTCAAACCGGTGACTTGGGACACCATAAATCTCCTAAGTGGCAACTCTGAATTAAATAAATAAATTCCGTTTCGATTGTCCTTTAATTGAAAAAAAAACTCCCTCATGCCCCCGCGGGCGCGGAAAAAGGAGGTGTGACAGCCGCTACCAAGTCTGAAGTTCGGATAAAGAAAACTTTTAGCCAAAAATGGCGATTGGGCTTATTGTCCGCTTGGACAACCATACCTTTCACGCCATGGTTTTTTAGCTGTAACATCGTCCCTCCCATAAAACCAGGACTAAATAGTTGCAGCAGATGGTGTATCGTAACCTTAAGTCAGCTCAGCATAAGTGGTCAGTATGCGACATATCTTCCACGTGTACGGAGTGAGCTAAGCCGGACACATATTGTAAAACCAGCAGAGCTCCTCAGCCAAAGGGTATATGGGAAGACAATACCCAATCAAAAATGGGTATTCATAAAAAGCACAAAACCTCGGTATGTGCACGTTGGCAAAATCCCCTCCGGCTACCCTCTTATCCAATGTATCCGGAATTCGGCAGAACTCATGCAAATCATCCAAATGTGAGCTCGAAAACTTAAAGCGACTACATGCAGGAGTTATACATCGTGAGGGTAAATCCCTTCGAGCATGTAGCTCTCGGGAAAGAACATTATATACGGAAAAGGGAACAAGGGGTCTTTGAGCCTTTTTCCGATCATTCGAAGATGGTGGAACCCTAGAAGGAGACTCGTCTCCATTTTCTTCATGTTATTGGCCTCGTCTTTCCATAATCGATATTGACCAATGAATAAACACGTCAACGGTTGGGGAAACTAACTTCGAAAAAGACTCGAAAGGTTCAAATGCAAATGTTACTAAAAGCCCTAGAAAAAGACGAAGATAGGAAGAAAAGGTAAGAAAAGTCCAAAAGATAGTAAAAATCAAAATCTCTTCCTATTTATAGTACCTCAATACATGGGAATCGAAGAGGTGAGCGTCAGAAAAGGGGCGGGAAACCGAAATGCCAAATCGCCCCCTGATCTATCTTGGGAGCAGTTGTAATTATGATGCATGACGGCAATGCATCAATTCAAAAAAGTGAGCCACGTGTCAATGCATTAACGATGTCACGGCAGATCGACTTTTCCACACACGTACTCCAACGGGCGGAGGGACTAATTGTATATGGCCAAATAGGATTTAACTGTTAGGGGCCGAGTGCGCTTCTCCCCATTCCCATATAACAACGAGGGTACGACCCTCCCTCACATTTTTCATAGCAAGGGTGTGGCGTCGATGTCTATATTTAGACGTCCCCTCTTCAAGGGCGTCAGCGACCCCTCAACGGATTGTAATTTTAGTGAGAAAACCTCACCTCTATATAAAGGGGGTTTTTCTTTGTTGTAGGGCATCATGTGTCATTCAATAATAATACAACTTCTATCATTCTCTCTCTACTATCCTCTCAATTGTGATCATCGATTATATTTATAACTTCTTCATTCTTGCTAATATTTACAATATTATAACGATACTGATTCTACTTTAGGATTTATTATATTTGATTACGATTTACCCTTTTCTATATTTTCGATTGTCTATAACTCATAAAGTAACCGATAACTTTTGAGTCAAACAATATTCCACTATGTAAATTGAATACAAAACATACAAGTCCTACTTATATACATTGTATAGGACATTTGTACTAATCATTCACCACTAACTATTCTAATGACCTATCACATAATTAATTATAACCAACATTTAACTAACTACACTAACTCACGTGATTGTCATGTGTGACTCTTCTCCTCAATACTCCCTCTCAATCTAGGTGGCCGGTGTAAATAAGTAGAGCACTCCTAGCTTGCTCATCAGGTACTCATGTGTGATCTTCCAAGAGCCTTTGTGAACAAATCTGCTTCTTGGTCTTTAGACATCACATACTTGGTTTTGACAATCCGTTGTCGAATCCTCTCCATGAAGAAGTGTAAATCTATCTCTATGTTCATTGTACGCTCATGAAATATGGGATTTGCAACAATTTGAATTGCTACGTTGTTGTCATAGTGTAAATCCGCTGGCAGCTCAACTTCAACACCCAACTCTTTGCAAAGTCCTGTCAACCATGATATTTCTGCAACTCCTGCTGCCATGCTCCTGTATTCTGCCTCTGCAAAACCTCTTGAGATTGTGCTCTATTTTTTGGACTTCTATGACGCTAAAGAATTTCCCAAGTTCATCACATATCCTATTACTGGTCTCCTAAAAACAGGACATGATGCCCAATCAACATCATAGAATGCTGTCAACTTAGAGGACTGTTTGGAACTTATTAGCAAACCCAAGCCTAGTGCTCTTTTGATATATCTCACAACCCTTATAGCAGATTATATGTGAGATTTATTTGGACAATGCATGAAGTAGCCTAATACATGGACTGCACTATATAAATCTGGCCTACATGGTAAGATATAACAACTTTCCCACTAATCTCTAATATGGCCCTGAGTCTACCAGCTTTTCATCTTCTTTCAAGTTCAAGTGTTGATCATATTCCATAGTAATAAATCTTTGGTTGCATTCCATTGGTGTAGTCATAGGTTTTGAGCCTGCCAATCCATGTTCAGTGATTAACTCTATTGCAAATTTTCTTTGGTTCATCAATATTCCTTCCTTGGACCTTGCTAGCTCGATCCCAAGGAAGTACTTCAACTCTCCTAGGTCTTTGATCCTAAAATTACTTTGTAGCATCGTCTTTGCCTCAGAAATCAATGCTTGATCATTCCTAGTTATGAGGAGATCATCTACATATACCAAGATTATGACTAATCTTGTTCCTTGTTTCTTTGTGAATAAGAAATAGTCAAAATAACTCTGTATAAAATTAGAATTTAGCAATGCCTTAGTTAATTTGAGGTTCCATTGCCTTGAACCCTGTTTTAACCTATATAAGGATTTGTGCAGCTTACGCACCTTCTCCATCTAGCTGGGAAATCCCTGGGATGGACACATATACACTTCTTCTAGGAGGTCTCCTTGGAGAAATGTATTATAAACGGTGGACACATATACACTTCTTCTCGGAGGTCTCCTTGGAGAAATGGATTATAAACGACCATTTGATGCAAATTCCAGTTGTTGGCTACAGCTAAATAAAGCTATAACTACCCTAACTGTTGATATCCAACTTTTTCCTAAGTATTTGATATACCCATAGTACTTTTAAAATGACATATGCATGCATATATAAGCATACCCAAATGTTTTAGTATTATTCCCAAATTTTTAAGATCAATTTATTGTTTATTTTAACAATACAAAATCCAATAATTATACCCTAATTATCATTTTGGTGAATAAGTTATTTTATTCTCATATTATACCAAAATATAATTAAGGTGATTTTTGTATATTTTTATAATTTCTTTTGGTATTTTTAATGCTAATTGCATATACGTGTAATTATAGCCTATTTTACGATTAATAGTGTTCTATAATTGTACAATTAGTTCCAATATTTTTTAATTAATACATAGGTATTATTAATTGGTTCAGCATCTTTAATTTTCTTTTAAAGTTATTTTTACTATTTTTATAAAATAAAAGGGAAAAATTGGCTATTTAAAATATACCCCAATTCATTTTAATTGTAGCCCCATATACATTTCAATTTTAGCCTAAAATTGACCCAATTTGAGCTCAATTCTGGACCAGCCCACCTTTTAACCGGACTCAACCCACAACCTATTTTATACCCTACCAGATCCCCCATTTAATCATGACCGTTGATCTAGAAGATCAACGGCCCAAACACGGCCTTTTCAATTTTTGACTTACCAAACCCCCTAACCCTAATTCATTTTCTCTCAAACGCCGTCTTGAAACCCCTCGTCTCTGAAACTCTCTCCCAATACCACCTCAAACTCTAGCCGTCGCCTCACACCAGAGCTCTAATATATGGCTCATCAAGCTCATCGGAGGCCTATCTAGCCTTTTATGGCCTCTGTATGCTCAATTATAAAGGTCCAACGACCATATATTGAAGGGTTCTGACCAAGACCAATTCGATGATTGTTCTCCAGTCTTCTTCAATCTTTTTCCTGCTAGCCATGGCTATTAAAGTTCGATCTTTCACTTCTCTACTCAGATCGATGGTTTCCAAAGCATATCTCTTCTCTTGGGTTTCTTATGAAACCCTAATCTTTGAGGTTCGATTTATTTCAGATCTATTCTAAACCTATGTGTGTGTGAACCTTCTATTCATTTTGCTTTAATATTTGCTTTCATAAACTCTTATTTCCTCAACTAGGGTTTCATGTTATTTTATTTCGAACATCTCTTCTTTATATCTCGACATGTTTTACTGTGTTTGGCTGTATGGTATTCTATCTGAACTTGCATGTTAAAAACCTTAATTTTCTTGGGGATTTTGTTTGAGTTTCCTGGTCTGTTTGCTAATGGTGTTTGATTCACCTTATGTTTATCTCAGTTAGCATGTAAAAATCCTTAATTTTGGGATTTTGTTAGAGGATCTGTTTGCTATTCACTTGACTTAGCTTCTCCTTTATCTGATTTAGCATGAGTGAAAACTCTAATTTTCGGGGCTTATCTGATATTCTTAAACCTGTTTGTTTGATTGATTGCTCATCCCCTCTAAATTCATTTGATTTTCGAAAACCCTAGTTCTTTGGGTTCTTTTAATACATAACTCAATCAATTCCTACTCCCTTTCCCCTTTTATGTGCTTGAGCCTTGGATTTGGGTCTGATAGTGTCCTAATCACTATCCAGACCTTGGTTTGACCTTCAAAAGGTCTGCTCCTAACTTGTTCAACCAAACAAGTGGTCAGGGGTGTGCCAGCCTACTTTATGGTTAGGTATGACCACCAAATGTCATGGCTCCCTAATTCCCTTTCACTTTGCACTTATTCTTAGCTATAAGTTATGCCCCTCTATTGCAAGCCATGCTTTGGGACCCCTGAGCTCCCTCTGAACCTGGATGTCTGATAGCTGGCTCTTCCACACTACACTATTCTAGTTCTGATAATATCATGGGTGTAAGCAATGCTTGGAATCCCTGAGATTCCTTGGAACTTTGAAACACCTTGGATAAAGAGAAGGCTTTTGAAATCTAGAACTCGGAGTTGGTTAAATACATGTTATTGGACATTAAGATTGAATTAGGCTACTCAAATCTAGCTGTTAGCTTTTGATGTATCTTTTAATTTCCAGTTTGATTCATTAGGTTGTAATAACTTGTATGAAACTCGGGGAATTTAGCAAAAGGGTATGGGGGAGTTTTTATTTTCTCGCATACAAAGTATAGAAATCATGACTTTGGATTTATTTTAATAAACTAGAAATCATGCCTATAAAAGCTATAATACTGATTCAATCACATAGAGCCCATGCCTATAGGATTTAACGCTTAACTCACCTAGAAAGTATGTTTTTAGGATTTAATACTATAACTATGCATCACGAAACCTTGCCTATATGAGTATAAAATTTCGTGGAAATTAATAGATGTCATGCCTATAGGATACACATATTTATTAGGAAAATTTTAGGATTAATCAAACAAACATCTTTTCACAAGTTCATTAACAAGTGCTAAAATCAATAACATAGATATCATGTCTATAGGATTTTGCATCAAACTAGTTGGCTCTTTTAAAGCAGTAATAAGGGATTAATTGGTTCTTAGACGCCTAACTTAGTAACGTTTTCAAAACTTTAACCTTTCAATAAAACGCTTTTAAAATAGTGTGCATTTGTCTCAAAAGATTCAAATTCTTCAAATTTGCATATCTTTCTTAACGCAGCTTCTCTAATGTTCTGCCTAAACGCATTCCTTTTCAAAATAATCCCTGAACTCGTTGTTTAAATCAGTTCCGCAATTTACTTTTTAAAGTTCTATCTCTTCTGAATTTCAACAAATACTCTTTCTGCATGTACAATTGAAACACTCCTTTGATCCCTTTTAAAAATTCATTTCTTAAATTATATCCTAAGTCTGCAGCCCCCCTTTTCTTTTAAAACACTTCTGCATTAGTTACCTTCTAAAATTAGTGCTTTCTTTAAAATAACTTGCGTTAATGCCTTAATATCCAACAACTGTATCTGAGTTGCCTAATGCAGACTTACTGTCTAAACATATAAGTTGAACCAGTCCGCTCGCTGCTTAAATTTAATCTAAAGACCAAACCAGTATTTGTTAAGGCATGCTAAACTAAGTGATTGTTTGATTTCCAGGGTTTAATTTGAGCCTTGTATGATTAATTGTTATCCCCTTCTACTTCTTACTTGTTTTGAATGTCGGGTTAGAATTTTATCCTTTAAAATCCATAAAGGCCTCTATCCCTTTGTTTTCCCTTTAGGATTAAAAGCCCTAATACCCCAGGACTGATAGAATTGGGATGGGTAGTTGCATGCGGTAAGTAAACGATAGCATTCTGTGCTTTAATACCTTAACGGGGTGGAAAGGGTAGACATAAAGATGATGATTACACGATAACACTTCCCGTAGAATTAGGTACCCGTGTTATGCGAATGATCTATGAAATATATAAACCTAGCACCCTATTCCCTCTTTATTAGTTGTTATTCTCAGATTTTTCAAAAGCTGTCCAAAACTTTTCGAACTTCCATCTTTTGTTTATTTCTTTAAGTAATTTGTGTCACTTATTTGATCTCTCCCCTCACTGCATATCTCTTCTTAAATTACAAAATTGTTATCTTCTATATTTCAGCACCTTTAAATCCTTTTCACACTCTTATTTGTAACAATTTTCCCATGTTTGCAGTGCTTGCTTGTTTACATTTGTATTTAAAGTCACAATTGTAGCATGGCCGGGAACCACACTTGTGGATCTTGAGGGGAGCCTAACACCTTCCCCTCGAGATAATTTCAATCCCTTACCCAAACTCTGGATTTCATCTTTAATTTTCTCTAAAAAGTGTCCTAATGCACTATAGTCATTAGGTGGCGACTCTGCAAACTCTCAAAAATCCAATTCCCATAGTGGGACAAGAGTTGTCTTCCCGAATGTCATAAACCCGATTTTGCTTTATAGAAAAAGAGGGCGTCGACAACATGATGACTCTACTTGGAATTTATTTAGGCTTTTACCATTGCATGCTATACGTGACTTTTTTGCTTTCTTTTATTGTTTTTCTTTAATGTCTTTATTTGAAAAATGACTTATTTTTTTTTGTTTTTTGTTTGGTTTTTTTTACTTTCATTTATCGATTTTCCATCAATGTTATTGTAATTTTTGATCAATCATTGTAACTTTATTGTATGAACGTGAAAATAAATGTTAATTTTTTTCTTCCTTGTAAAATGCATCTTCAATATTATATTCCACTCGTGCCAAACAAATATTATAGCAACAGTTATAATGAGTAGTTGCGCACTTCCAATATTGTCACCCTCTAAATTTGGCAAAGGCGTATTTGCGGTAAAACCAATCGATCAGCGGTATAGTCGACGGTTCTATGCCTTTCCCTCTTGAGTTTTTCATCCAAAGGTACTAGTTTAGCACTTCAAATAGAAACCTTACTCCGTTAAACTGTACATGCATCATGGTCAAACCTAGCCGATTCAATTATGTTGTCCACATAATGACTCATTATGATAGACTTGTCTAAAGTCCATCGGGTTTCCTTGAAATCCAAATGGATGCCTCCACGTTCTGTGTATTTATTTGGAGAAATTAAGTGCTTTACTATGATAATTATTGATTAAAATAGTTGAGCCTGGTGTGGGTAAGGGCCTAGCACTCTATTTTGCAGAAAAATGAGGCACGAAATCCCCAAATTTGGCATGGTAACCAACAGTCATCCAAGGATGCTGAATTGGTGGAACGACCTCCATTCAAGTGATCAAACACTCGTCCGCAAATACCTAGGGAATTTGTCTTCTCTCCTAGAGGTTCAGCTTAACAATAGAATCATAGAGGCTACAATGATGTTCTGGGACCGCGACAAATCTGTGTTCTGCTTTAGTGATCAAGAAATGACTCCTTTACTTAAAGAGATAGGTGGTCTAGCTAAAACTCCTTGAGAGACTCCGGGTTTACTCATGCCAGAAAATCTCAAAGGAAGGGGTTTCCTTAAGATGATGGGAATACCCAAACTCAACCTGTTTGAAAGACTCCTACTGTAAGGCCCCGTAAAAATTTTGTGCATAAAACCAAGTAGTTGTGGTGTCATGGTCCGAATAATGTGTTAGGAAAGCTCGCCGCGGTTCGGACCCTTGGTAGTGATTTAAGTTTCAAAAATGTAGAGAATTAATTTTTCCGAAAAGTGTCCAATATGCGGTCAAGAATGCGATCGCAAACCTGACATGCGGACCGCATTCTTGCCGCAAAACGTTCCAGAGAGTTTCCCAAAAATCGTGTCAAAAGTGCGGTCGATATGCGATCGCATGTCAAATCTGTGGTGCACTTTGCGACCGCAGATCAAGCATGCGGACCGCATTCTGGCCGCATTCCTTAACAGAACCTGTGTAAAATTTGGGGCAATTCTGCGGTCACTATGCGGACCGCATGTTGATTCTGCGGTCGCATAGTGCACCGCATAATTGACCCCGGCCCCGATTTTTGTAACATTTTGACCCGATCTCTTCTTTAATATAACACACTTCTTCTTCATTTTATCATATCATCTTACCAAAATTAGAGAGAGAAGAGAGGGTTTTTAGAGAGAGAAATCTTTCATCTTCAAGGATTGTTCCAACTATCTTGATTCCAAGGGATCTTAGGGCAAGGATTCAACTTCCCCAATCTTTTCAAGGTAAAAACCCTAACTATTTTCTTTGATTTTCAGTTTTAATTGGGTAAAGAGAGGTTTGCATATATTAGCTTTTGAAAATAGAATTTTTACACTCATGCATGATTATTGAACTTGATTTCTAGTAAAAAGAAGTGAGTAGAAGTAAGAGTCTTCAAGAACAAGGTTGGCAAGAGTAGGATATCTTGGGTAAGCATAAAGTAGGAAGAAAAATCATCACCAGGTATGTATGGCTAATTTTGATTCTTGTGAAATCGCCTATATGTGTGAAGTTTGTTTGTTTCGTGTTAAATTGACAAATTGTGTGAAATTCTTGATGTTGTTGTTGGATATTCAAAGTTTGTTGTTGAGCTATGAGTGATGTAAAATGAGAGTTTAATTTGGCAAAAGAATTGTGAATAATGACTATGATGGCCTATATGGCACCTTGTGGAAAACAAACGAAACACTTGAGAATTGGTTTATTGTGGAAAGAGATGAAACACTTGAATTGTGGAAATATTGTAACATGGTTGTGATATTGATTTGAAAAATAATTGAGAACATGAAACAATGTGCAAGTTGCTTATTTGAACTTGTTTGAAATTGTGTGTAGTACCTTATCTGCTGTTTGAAATTGTTGTGTTTTAAACTGTAAGGCGGGGCCGTGTTGCGCGCCGCAACGTGAGGAAATAAGGTGTGGGTTGGGGTGATAAGGGTGGCCGAGGTAATAAGGGTGGTCGGGGGCAATAAGGATGGAAAGCGATCGAAATCGCTATTGAAAATTGATACAAAAATCAATAATGTGAAATTGTGAAAGGAGACAGCAGGAGAGTTTGCAACCTGTGGGGCACTGATTGCCCCTTTGTTTGACTACTTGTGCTTTACGTGATTGATTGGTTATTGTTAAAATTGGTTGATCGTAGAAAGTGCTTTGTATTGAGAATTATTTGAAATGAGGAAAATGTGGAAACATGGTTGGCTGGCTTAATTAATTGTTGATGTAATTCAATGGCTTGAGTTTACTTGGGACAAAGTTTGTCCATACATGCCAGTACAATTCAAGTGTACCGACGTCCCTTTTGCCGGGGACGCTACATTCGTGTTATGATTGTAGGTGGATCAGTAGCAGGCACTTCAGCTCATCGGCGGTAGTATCCTTCTCCTTCCACTGCCCGTTTTGGTGAGCCCTTTCTTCCTCGGGGCCCTGTGTGGTTCATGCCACTTCTTTTGTTTAGATTTCATTTTGGTTTTGTAAGGTATAGCCGGAGCCTTGTTACCGGCAAGTATTGTATCCCCTTTTTTGTATCCTAGAGGCTCTGTAGACATGTAAACTGTGGGACTCCAGTATTATGTATACATTATGTTATGTCGGGCGTTGTAAAAACTGCAAACTTGTTAATGAATCACTTGTATGGTTTTAATTGTTTAATGTGAAATCATTCATGGTTAGTAAGATATTTGGTTAATGAGAAACAATCAACACGGGGGTAACGCGTGGGAATGAAAGGCACCCAGGTCCGCTTGACTGGGGCAACCCGGTCAGGCGCCGGTCATGTCCTCGATTTGGGGCGTGACACCTACATCCCGTTAGACTACCTATATGAGAGATACGGCTATAGCAAGTCATATCGTACCAACTCAGACGAATTTTCTATCACCTTATTGGGGCATGTCCATAGAAGGGTTTTTGTCTTCGTGTTTTGCTTTTTGGGGATGATCGTGTTCCCTATGAAGAAGGCTAGGATCCACAGCAGACTAGCCATGGTGACCAAAACTTTGATGGAAGGGATTGATGGAGAATGACCCACCAGTCCCGAATTTGCCTGACCCATCTGTTCAAAACCCAAGTGTCCCTATCCCAGCTGCGGCAGAGGATGCCACCATTCCTCCTGCCGGTGTTCCTGACTCAGATACAGTTCCCGCTTCGGGCTCTGGTATCTCTAATGAAGATCTTAGGGGAGCCATCCATATGTTAACACAGTTAGTGGCCGCCCAGGCCCAGAGATCCCATGATGCCCCTGCATCCTCCAGCGGACAGGGAGATTCCTTTGGCTCCAGAGTCCATCAATTCTTGCGATTGGCCCCTCCAGAATTTTCAGGTACCGATCCAGAGGCTGACCCACAGGAATTCCTTGATGAGATATACAAGACCCTCGAGTGATGAAGGCTACAGATATAGAGGGGGTAGAGTTGGCCTCTTACAGGCCGAAGGGAGCGGCACGTTCATGGTTCGAAATGTGGGAGGATTCCCGTGAGGAAGGGAGCCCTCCGGCCAGATGGGATGAGTTCGTGGATGCATTTATGGACCACTTCTTACCTGCTGAGGCAATGGCAGCCCGCGCCACGGAGTTCGAGGTCCTCAAGCAGGGTAGTATGAGTGTTTGGGAATATCACATGGAGTTCGTAAGGTTGTCCAAGTATGCTCCTCATTTAGTGTCGACCATGGATGCCCGGGTTCGACGGTTTGTTCGGGGCCTTAGCCCTTTGGTGGTGAATGAGGCCGCCACAGCAGCCTTGCACTCAGACATGAACTATGGGAGGATTGTGGGGTTTGCTCAGGCCACAGAGGCCAGGAAATTGAAGATTCGTGCAGAGAGAGAGAGTATAAGCAGGGCCCGGTCAATGGGTCATTCGAGGAGATCACTTCCAGGGAGATGGTCCTCAGGGCCATCCCAGTCATATGCCCAGTCCTCAGCGAGTGCACCACCATCTGTGCACAGCCATTAGTGGGGTAGTCATTCAAGACCCGATTCAGACAGCAGGAGGCCACGCCAATCTGGTCGTCTTGGAGTAAGGTCCCAGTAGTCGGGGAGACCTACATGCCCCAAGTGTGGGAGATTTCATACAGAAACTTGCTACCTTGACCTTCCAGTGTGCTTCGGGTGCGGGGTGAGAGGTCACATTCGGCGGGACTGTCGTGCACCCCGTCAGGGTATAGGTAGGGGATCTGCTCAGTCATCCGGTTCTTCAGCTGCTACATCATCAGCGCGTACTCCAGCAGCAGCAGGGCGTGGTGCAGCTAGGGGTGGAGCTCGGGGTAGGGGTGGACCTAGCCGATTCTATGCATTGAGTGACCGCCAGAATGCCGAGGCTTCTCCAGATGTTGTTACAGGTATCATGTCTGTTCAGACTATTGATTGCTATGCCCTTATTGATCCAGGGTCCTCCTTGTCTTATGTTACTCCATTCATTGCTTCAAGTTTTGGGATAGAACCCGAACAGCTTCATGAGCCGTTCTCTGTGTCGACTCCAATCGGTGATTCTATTATAGCCTCATGAGTCTATAGGAATTGTGTTGTTACGGTGGGTGGTCGTGATACCACGGCCGATCTTATTGAGCTTGGGATGGTAGATTTTGATGTAATTATGGGGATGTATTGGCTTTATTCGTGCTTTGCCAAACTTGACTGTCGAACGAGAGTTATGAGGCTCGAGTTCCCTAACGAGCCACTCATTGAATGGAGAGGAAATGGTGTGGTGCCAAGGGGTAGGTTTATTTCCTACCTTAAGGCTTCGAAGATGATTAAGAAGGGGTGTATCTATCACCTGGTTCGGGTAACGGACACCACCTCGGAGGTGCCTACCCTCGAGTCCGTGCCAATTGTGAATGAATTTCCTGAAGTGTTTCCAGATGAGCTTCCAGGCATCCCGCCGGATAGGGAGATTGATTTTGGGATTGATGTATTGCCGGATACTCAGCCAATATCCATTCCACCTTACAGAATGGCGCCAGCAGAGTTAAGGGAGTTAAAGGAGCAGCTGAGGGATTTATTAGAGAAAGGGTTCATACGACCGAGTGTGTCGCCATGGGGTGCTCCGGTTCTCTTTGTCAGAAAGAAGGATGGGTCACTTCGAATGTGTATTGATTATCGGCAGCTTAACAAAGTCACCATTAAGAATAAATATCCATTGCCTCGAGTGGATGATCTGTTTGACCAATTGCAGGGAGCGAGGTTCTTCTCAAAGATTGATTTACGGTCCGGGTACCACCAGTTGAAAATCAGGGAGCAGGATATTCCTAAAACCGCCTTCAGAACTCGTTATGGTCACTTTGAGTTTTTGGTTATGTCTTTTGGGCTAACCAACGCCCCAGCAGCTTTCATGGACCTTATGAATCGGGTTTTCAAGCCATTCCTAGATTCCTTTGTGATTGTATTCATTGACGATATTCTCATCTACTCTCGGAGCAGGGAAGATCATGTCGTTCACCTCAGAGCAGCATTGCAGACCCTTCTTCAACATCAATTGTATGCCAAGTTCTCAAAATGTGAGTTTTGGTTGGAGTCCGTAGCCTTTCTAGGGCATGTTATTTCCAGTGAGGGAATTCAGGTGGATCCTCAAAAGATTGCGGCAGTGAAAGATTGGCCTAGACCCACGACCCCAACAGAGATTCGTAGCTTCTTGGGTTTGGCAGGGTACTATCGGAGGTTTGTAGAGGGATTCTCAACCCTCGCCTCCCCATTGACTAAATTGACGCAGAAAGCAGTTAAGTTCCAGTGGTCCGAAGCATGTGAGAAAAGTTTCCAGGAATTGAAGTCAAGGTTGACCTCGGCACCAGTATTGGCCTTGCCAGAAGGCACGGAGGGATTTGTAGTCTATTGTGATGCCTCTAGAGTCGGTTTGGGATGTGTATTGATGCAGCACGGAAAGGTTATAGCTTATGCTTCCAGACAACTCAAGAACCATGAGAAGAATTATCCGACGCATGATTTGGAACTTGCAGCTGTTGTGTTTGCCTTGAAAATATGGCGACACTATCTTTATGGGGTTCATGTAGATGTGTTTTCGGACCACAAGAGCCTCCAGTATTTGTTCAAGCAGAAAGAGCTGAATCTGAGACAGCGGCGGTGGTTAGAACTACTCCAAGGACTATGATATGGACATATTGTACCATCCAGGGAAGGCAAATGTGGTAGCTGACGCTCTTAGTCGGAAATCCATGGGTAGTTTGGCTCATTTGGGTGTGGATCAGAGACCCCTGGCTCGAGAGGTCTACCAATTAGCCAGCTTGGGGGTTCGTATTTCGGCGTCGGACGAGGGGGATATCTTGGTGCATAATGGAGCAGAATCATCATTGGTCGCGGAAATCAAGGAAAACAGTTCATGGATCCAGCATTGGTTCGGGTGAAGGAAGCAGTCATGAATAACAAGACCTCAGCATTTGTACTCAGCAGCAAAGATGGTGTATTGCGGTGTCAAGATAGGCTATGTGTTCCGGATGTGGACGAGCTTCGGGAAAGAGTGATGGCAGAGGCTCATACTTCCAGGTATTCTGTGCACCCTGGTTCAACGAAAATGTATCACGATCTCAAGGAGATTTATTGGTGGAACGGTATGAAAAGGGATGTGGCGGGCTTTGTAGCTAAATGTCCGAACTGTCAACAAGTGAAGGCCGAGCATCAACGGCCTGGTGGATTAACTCAGCTTATAGAAATACCAAGGTGGAAATGGGAGATGATCAATATGGATTTCGTGGTGGGGTTACCTCGCACTCGGCGTAAGTTCGATTCAGTATGGGTGATAGTAGATCGACTCACCAAATCAACTCACTTCCTGCCTGTCAAGTCCACTGATACT
The DNA here is from genome assembly GCA_032618575.1 of Nicotiana noctiflora. Lineage (NCBI taxonomy): Eukaryota > Viridiplantae > Streptophyta > Magnoliopsida > Solanales > Solanaceae > Nicotiana > Nicotiana noctiflora. The sequence continues at coordinate 156,181 of JASVEL010009772.1, forward strand.
GCAGAGCAATATGCAAGATTGTACATCAAAGAGATAGTAAGGCTTCATGGCACTCCACTTTCTATCATCTCGGATCGCGGGGCTCAGTTCACCGCTAACTTTTGGAAGAAGTTTCAGCAAGGTTTGGGAACTCAGGTGAATCTCAGCACAGCTTTCCATCCACAGACCGATGGACAGGCCGAGCGGACCATTCGGACGCTTGAAGATATGTTGCGGGCTTGTGTCTTAGATTTTAAAGGTAATTGGGATGAACACTTGCCACACTGATAGAATTTGCTTACAATAACAGCTATCATGCTAGCATTCAAATGGCCCCGTTTGAGGCATTGTACGGGAGAAGATGTAGATCGCCAATCGGGTGGTTTGAGGTAGGTGAAGCGGAATTGCTAGGGCTAGATATGGTGTACGAAGCTATGGAAAAGGTCAAGGTTATTCAGGAGAGAATGAAAACAGCACAGAGTCATCAAAAATCCTATGCAGACGTTCGCCGAAGGGATTTGGAGTTTCAAGTCGATGATTGGGTGTTCTTGAGGGTATCTCCCATGAAGGGAGTCATGCGATTCGGAAAGAAAGGGAAATTGAGTCCTAGGTATGTCGGGCCATATCGGATCGTTCAAAGGATTGGTCAAGTTGCTTATAGGCTAGAGTTGCCTCCCGAGATGTCATCAGTGCATCCGGTATTCCATGTGTCCATGTTGAAGAAAGTGATTGGAGATCCATCCACCATCATGCCAGTCGAAGCTATAGAGGTTAATGAAGATTTGTCATATGAAGAAGTTCCGGTTGCCATTCTTGATAGGCAAGTCCGTAAGTTGAGAAATAAGGAAGTTGCCTCTGTTAAAGTATTGTGGCGTAGTCAACAAGTTGAGGAGGCCACATGGGAAGCGGAAAAAGAGATGAAGGAAAAGTACCCCCATTTGTTCGATCAAGCCTAGAAGAAATTTGGTGACCCTCCTACTCCTAGTAACTGTCATCTTGCCTAAGTTGTTTCCCTCTTAGTATTAGTAAAGTCTCCTTCATTTTGTAATGAGTTAAATGTGTTGTTACCTTGGGTCACTTGAACCGTTCTTGATAAATGAAAGCCTTATAAATATTTACGTGTTTAATAAACAACTAATAGTAAGTGTAGATTGGTAATGGTTTGTTAAGTGTAAATGGTGTGTTAAAATGGTTAAATAAGGTAAGAATTCATTGAAGTGACTAGTTTATGTGCAATTGTAACAATGTGATAGAATATGTGCATTCGTTGAGGTAAGAAAGTGTATACCAGTTGTGAAAAGTGTTGTAGTTGTATATTGTTGTTTGGTAATGTGTTTCGGGGGCCCTCTCTGACAGGTGGATATGTCCATAATACAAAGGAAACTCTGGCGAAATTTTTCTAAAATATAAGAGTTAGTCAAAATTTTGATGGTTGCATATCATGTCTTTCAAAACCAACTCATTTATTTCAAAATCCTCATTCGAGGACGAATGATCTTAAGGGGGAGAGGATGTAAGGCCCCGTAAAAATTTTGTGCATAAAACCTAGTAGCTGTGGGGTCATGGTCCGAATAATGTGTTAGGAATGCGTAGAATTCTTCGCGGCGAGCTTGCTCGCCGCGGTTCGGACCCTTGGTAGTGATTTAAGTTTCAAAAATGTAGAGAATTAATTTTTCCGAAAAGTGTCCAATATGCGGTCAAGAATGCGATCGCAAACCTGACATGCGGACCGCATTCTTGCCGCAAAACGTTCCAGAGAGTTTCCCAAAAATCGTGTCAAAAGTGCGGTCGATATGCGATCGCATGTCAAATCTGCGGTGCACTTTGCGACCGCAGATCAAGCATGCGGACCGCATTCTGGCCGCATTCCTTAACAGAACCTGTGTAAAATTTGGGGCAATTCTGCGGTCACTATGCGGACCGCATGTTGATTCTCCGGTCGCATAGTGCACCGCATAATTGACCCCGACCCAGATTTTTGTAACATTTTGACCCGATCTCTTCTTTAATATAACACACTTCTTCTTCATTTTATCATATCATCTTACCAAAATTAGAGAGAGAAGAGAGGGTTTTTAGAGAGAGAAATCTTTCATCTTCAAGGATTGTTCCAACTATCTTGATTCCAAGGGATCTTAGGGCAAGGATTCAACTTCCCCAATCGTTTCAAGGTAAAAACCCTAACTATTTTCTTTGATTTTCAGTTTTAATTGGGTAAAGAGAGGTTTGCATATATTAGCTTTTGAAAATAGAATTTTTACACTCATGCATGATTATTGAACTTGATTTCTAGTAAAAAGAAGTGAGTAGAAGTAAGAGTCTTCAAGAACAAGGTTGGCAAGAGTAGGATATCTTGGGTAAGCATAAAGTAGGAAGAAAAATCATCACCAGGTATGTATGGCTAATTTTGATTCTTGTGAAATCGCCTATATGTGTGAAGTTTGTTTGTTTCGTGTTAAATTGACAAATTGTGTGAAATTCTTGATGTTGTTGTTGGATATTCAAAGTTTGTTGTTGAGCTATGAGTGATGTAAAATGAGAGTTTAATTTGGCAAAAGAATTGTGAATAATGACTATGATGGCCTATATGGCACCTTGTGGAAAACAAACGAAACACTTGAGAATTGGTTTATTGTGGAAAGAGATGAAACACTTGAATTATGGAAATAGTGTAACATGGTTGTGATATTGATTTGAAAAATAATTGAGAACATGAAACAATGTGCAAGTTGCTTATTTGAACTTGTTTGAAATTGTGTGTAGTACCTTATCTGCTGTTTGAAATTGTTGTGTTTTAAACTGTAAGGCGGGGCCGTGTTGCGCGCCGCAACGTGAGGAAATAAGGTGTGGGTAGGGGTGATAAGGGTGGCCGAGGTAATAAGGGTGGTCAGGGGCAATAAGGATGGAAAGCGATCGAAATCGCTATCGAAAATTGATACAAAAATCAATAATGTGAAATTGTGAAAGGAGACAGCAGGAGAGTTTGCAACCTGTGGGGCACTGATTGCCCCTTTGTTTGACTACTTGTGCTTTACGTGATTGATTGGTTATTGTTAAAATTGGTTGATCGTAGAAAGTGCTTTGTATTGAGAATTATTTGAAATGAGGAAAATGTGGAAACATGGTTGGCCGGCTTAATTAATTGTTGATGTAATTCAATGGCTTGAGTTTACTTGGGACAAAGTTTGTCCATACATGCCAGTACAATTCAAGTGTACTGACGTCCCTTTTGCCGGGGACGCTACATTCGTGTTATGATTGTAGGTGGATCAGTAGCAGGCACTTCAGCTCATCGGCGGTAGTATCCTTCTCCTTCCACTGCCCGTTTTGGTGAGCCCTTTCTTCCTCGGGGCCCTGTGTGGTTCATGCCACTTCTGTTTAGATTTCTTTTTGGTTTTGTAAGGTATAGCCGGAGCCTTGTTACCGGCAAGTATTGTATCCCCTTTTTTGTATCCTAGAGGCTCTGTAGACATGTAAACTGTGGGACTCCAGTATTATGTATACATTATGTTATGTCGGGCGTTGTAAAAACTGCAAACTTGTTAATGAATCACTTGTATGGTTTTAATTGTTTAATGTGAAATCATTCATGGTTAGTAAGATATTTGGTTAATGAGAAACAATCAACACGGGGGTAACGCGTGGGAATGAAAGGCACCCAGGTCCGCTTGACTGGGGCAACCCGGTTAGGCGCCGGTCATGTCCTCGATTTGGGGCGTGACACCTACATCCCGTTAGACTACCTATATGAGAGATACGGCTATAGCAAGTCATATCGTACCAACTCAGACGAATTTTCTATCACCTTATTGGGGCATGTCCATAGAAGGGTTTTTGTCTTCGTGTTTTGCTTTTTGGGGATGATCGTGTTCCCTATGAAGAAGGCTAGGATCCACAGCAGACTAGCCATGGTGACCAAAACTTTGATGGAAGGGATTGATGGGCAAACATTCATCATAGTGCCCATGATCGTTGAGATATACCGCGCCTTGGACAAATGTCAACAACAAAGTAGTCATTTTGAGGGTTGCAATTTGTTAGTTCAGCTGTGGCTTATGGAACACCTCCAGAAAGGAGAATACCGACAAAAGATTCTGCTCAAAGATTGAGATGAGCATATCGCCTTCCACCAGCCAAGGCGTATGAATTATATGCCTAAAATGTTCGCTCAACTGGAGGACACTAGAGGATGGGTAGAATTTTTCGAAAGTCTAAAAGAAGATCAGGTGAAATGGATGTTTGAGTGGTTCCCTACGGATGAATTCATAGTCCAATCTCGAGATGCACTATTTCTCATACTAATTGGTTTAAGAGGAACTTATCCTTACGTTCTTCTCCGAGCCATGAGGCAAGCTGGGAGAAAACAAATTATTCCAAGGGTCAATAAAATGAGTCACCTCAGGGCTAATTTCCAAGATGATAATAGCCCCCACAGGTGCCAAGCTCAACATTTATGGCATTGCAAAATCATTTTGGAGAAGGAATCCATTGAGCCAGATAGGTACCACGCCGGTTATGTGCCACATTATTTGGGTTGGTTAGAAGACAATGGCATGGGTCAGTTAAGATTTGTTCGAGGTCACAGAATTATTGACGAGCATGCCGAAATACAGGCTAAGTATAATCAACTGCACAAGAGAATCCGAGAGGGTGAAAGTGAGCATCAGTAAATACAAAAAGCCCATAAAAATTGATCGAGGAGTGGAAACAAATGGCTATCAACGCAACAATCGGTTAAGATAGTTGGAGCGGGGTCTAGTAGAGCTGGAAGGAAAGTTCATCAAAAGGATCGAAGACTGCCAAAACGCTGAAATGTTGGCGGACATCTGGCCCGAGCCTACTTACTACTAGGACTACGGGAGTTGGTGGGGCAGTTCGAGGGAGACAAGATTGCCAAATCTGGGGAAGGTCCTTCTGGGACCAAGTAGTTAGGAGTGCTTTATTGTGCTTTAATGATGTAATAAGGCCAATGGACACTAGTGACATTTACTTTCTGTTATTTAGAGTCGTTTTGGATTTGTCTTATTTTTATCAATAATGAGGCATTTAGCATTATAAGTTCTCCAAAATTATTCGTGCTAGGCCTACCTCGGGCACAATGAGGTACCAAAATTAGGACATGATTTATATTCTCGCACAATGTGTTTAAATACTACAATAATTTTTCCTTAAAGCCCGCACTAACTTGATACTTTTTTCTTGTTTTCTTTATTTTTTATTCCCTTCCCCAAAGGCTAGTTCGTGTATTCTGGCAGCATCAGCATATTCGACAAGATCCAAGGGCCCTCCACCTCCTCCTCCTTTGAGTCCTGTCCGGAATAAAAACAAACAAATAATGGAAAACACAAGTGCTAGAAAGGAGGTTGAAAGGGAAGAAACTTCTTAGGGTACCCCAATTTCTAAGGAACTGCTGCTCATTTTGAGCAGAAATTGTTGAAATTCCAGGAAGATTGGACCAATTTGGGAACTTGGAAAGCCTATCATTCTCTCTTGCTGCTCCCGATGTCAACACCCAAAACCCCGTACCTCAACAAAACACCCCGCAACCACAGATACAACCCGCTCACACTCATCGCTACACATGCAACAATGCTCTATTGCTCATTCCCAAGCCACCAAACACTATGAACGAGAACCTCCATAACACTCCTATCTTTGTGGATACTATACCTCACTATACTCAACCGATATCAAGTGCACTTGAGTCTGATGATAAAGACTCCCTCATCAGGAACTTAGCAGCTGAGCTTAAGAAGTTAACCAGCTGGGTCGAAGGTAGCAAAGACATTGAGGGGCTAAACTATGCAGACTTGTGCATTCAACCAGATGTTGAACTTCCGAAGGGGTACAAACCTCCCAAGTTCGAAATTTTTTATGGAACCGAAGATCCCAAAGTCCACCTGAGGACCTATTGCGATAAGCTAGTTGGGATTGGAAGAGATGATAAAATCCGCATGAAGCTCTTCATGAGGAGTTTGAAGGGAGATGCACTGTCCTGATACATCAGTCAAGACTCTAAGAAATGGTCGAGTTGGGTAGTGGCACCACACTTCATAGATAGACATAGAACACACCAGATGTATTCTACATACAGAATTTGAAGAAGAAACCCACTAAAACATTCCGCGAGTATGCTACTTGTTGGAGGTCAGAAGCTGCAAAGGTCAGGCCGGCCTGGAAGAAGAGCAAATTAATAGGTTCTTCGTCCGGGCTCAGGATCTCCAATATTATGAGAGGTTGATGCTGATTGAGGGTCAGAATTTCTCTGATAACATCAAACTCGAAGAAGGAATCGAAGAGGGCATCAAGAATGGTATGGTTACAAATATTGAAGCATTGCAAGCCACCAATAAGGCTTTACAACTGGTGGCGCGTCCAAGAAGAAATATGTAAGTGCCATGATGGTCGTCACACAGGGAGCCAAATCACCACCAAAGTACCACACTTACCCATCACCTCCACTTACATATCAGCCTATCCCAAATTACTAAGCACACGTGCCCTCCTATCCATCTCCCGTTTACCAGCCCTTTCCACCTCTCACATATTAATCGCCTTCACCCAGATACTCTCAACCAGCACCTATTTACCAAGCTTATAATGCTCAACCCTCTCACTACCAATCACCACCCACCCATCAAATTTTTCCAAGACCCAGACCAAATATTGACCGTAAACCTCCCAAAAATACACAGCCATCTCATAACCAATTGACCAGCTATATAAATGACTTAAAGCCATTGGTTACATCACTCTCATCCCAGCCAAAGCTCCAGAAAATCCATCCTAGTGGATCAACCCTAACAAGACATGTGCATATCATTTCGGCATGAAAGAACACACCTTTGACGAGTGTCGTTCATTAAAAGATAAAATTCAGACCATGATCGACAATAAAGTCATTGTAGCAAAGGAGCCTGCTCCTAATGTTCGTAATAACCCTTTCCTGACTCCCAAAGTAGAGACATTCATATGATCGAGATTGAGGATGACTGAGACCCTAAAGGGTTGATAGGTTTGATTGCTAAAGGGGAAGAACCAAAGAAGTCGGTAGATACCATTAACCCAATTTTTGTGCAGAATCATCCCTCTATGGAGGACGAAGTAAATATATTTGTACTACTTGAATTTGAAGCGCCTCCTTCTGCAAAGGCGTCTAGGCCGACTGGAGTTGAATTTGGGGCACCTACACCCTTTGAAGTTACTGTGTTACCACCAAGGGTGCCTATTCTAGTAGCGATGACTGACATAATACCATTCCACTCAAATGCTATACCATAGGATTTAACTACCGAAGCTAGAAGGAAAGGAGACAAAGACAGGAGAAACGATTGTTACACAAGAAATGACTAGAACAGGGAGGGTCTACTCCCCAAAACACCTAGCTGAGTCTAGTAAGCAAGCTCCGGGACATCCCATTAAGACAGTGCCCGACGATCTTTGGAGGAAAATATAGGCTAAGGAATAATCGGTCGCTTAACATCTGAACAAAACACCAGTACAAATATCTATCCTGGCTCTTCAACAAAGTTCAAACATTCACAAGAATACCTTAATGAAGATACTGAACGGAAGTCTATGTGCCCATCAATATAACCGGTGGTGAGATGGCGAATATGGTGAGACAAGTGCTGCAGAGCCACAAAATAACCTTCCACGAAGACAAACTGCTGCCAGAGGGTTTGGGTCATAACAAGGCACTGCACATCACCGTGTGTAAGCACGTGATTTTTGCCTTATATGAGAATTACTCCCATAAAATTCAAAATAAAATAGTTTTGGGTTGTGTGCAATTTTAATGGATTTTTATGTTAATTTTCTTTTATCGTTTACGTTTGCGTGTGCATGTCTATTTGCTTAAATCAAAGAAGATACAAAATATGTCGTACTTTGCATTTTTAAGATTTAATTATACAATTAGGAATAATTAAGTTTGTTTTACAAACATGAAAAATCACAAAAAATATGTATTTTTGCATTTAATGTCAAATGATATGATTTTTTTTAATATGGTGTTTAATCATTTTTGTTAAATATTAGTAAGAGTTAATTAGTATTTTTAAGATAATTTTTGTTATACAATTTATTTCAAAATTTTTGGTAATTAGGAATTAAAAGGAAAATAAAAGAAATAGAATAAAATAAAAGTCAAAGGAAAGAAAAATCAGATTGGGCCAATTTTTGAAATTAAAACCAGGCCCAATCACATACCTAAATCCTAGGCCCAATTGAAACCGGTCTGGTCTATCTCAGAGACAGCTAAACAACGCTATTTCAGGATCATCAAATCTCAACTGTTCAATCACCCAATCCAATGGTTTAAAAAATTATTAACCTGTATCTGTCTAACATTACCCGACCCATTCCCATAACCGTCCGCCCCGCTTCTACACCAAATACCCTGTATCAATACCAACTCAATCGGGACCATTGGATGCTAATCATCCAACGGCTCAGATTGAGCCTTCAATTTCAATACACCCAAAGACCCCCAAAACCCCTATCCCATTACATTCACCCGAACACTCATTCCCTTTGTCTCCTTCATAGAGACCCAAAACACCAAAATCCTAGAGCCGCCACCCTACCCCTTTGCCTGAAACCTGGCGGCGCCACCTCCCATTGACCCCAAATCAACACCACGTAATCCCCTCACCTTCCTCTACCACAAGCCCTAACATGTTTCCTTCGAACATGGCCCGGTCTACTCGAATTTCAAATCCAGAAGTTTGAACCCTAAAAGACAAGTCCAAAAGCTAAGGCTCCGAGAGTTTTAAGACTTATTTTGTCACTCAAATAAGGTCTTTCACTTGTTCTTGAAAAAGAGCAAGTGATTAACCTTATTTGGTGATTCAATCAGAAGGTTAGTCACGAGGTCAAGCTTGAACCGGTAAATTTCCTTTCACCTGGTTTAATATGTAAGTTCAGTGTTCTTCCAATTCCATTCTTTCTCGTGCCTTCTTCTATTTTTCCTCTATTTCTTCTGTGTTACCTAGATTATCTATATTTGTTTCTTGTAATTTAGGATTAACGTTAGTTATTAACTTCTTTGGTTTCGTTTAGTTGGTTTGTTCGTTTCCTTTAGCTTTGGTCCGATTGAAATTTAATGTGCTTTGCTATCCGCCTACTCTCTGAATTGGATTTGGACCTTGAAATTTGAAACCCAATACCCAGGCTATACAGACCCACTAAATTAATTTGGGGTCAATTTAACCTATGTTTTGGTTTGTTTTTAGGGGTAAGTAACAAAGGTTTTAAGGGAATAATTAGTAGAAGGTTAGGGGTCCAACTTAGGGGCTACTAACTTGGGTAGGGGTACAATATCTATATTAGTTAATAAGCACTAGCTTAATGGGAGATTTTAAAAATAGAAGGGATAAGGTATAGTAGAGATAGCACTAATTGAGACCCTTAGGCCTCATTTGTTTTTTTTAAGATTAAGACGTCTGAATCTGAATACATATCTGAATATCAAGATGTGTATTAAGATTAAGTCATCTGAATCTGAATACACATCCGGATATATTAAGATGTGTATTAAGATCTGAATACCAAAAATTAAGACTGTTTGATTTTTAACATCTGAATGCATAAAATTTATCTTTATTTGAAAAAAATCTAATATTCTATCAATAAAATATATAGTTTAAAATATGAAAGTTGTTGGTAGTGATGGTTAATGGGTGAATGCCGACTAAAGGCGGTGGTTTGTGGTAGTTTTGGTTGATAATGGTGGTTCATGCTAGTAGCTAGTAGTGATTGGTAGTGGTGGCAATTATGATTGATGATGGTGGTGGTAGGTAGTGATAATTAAGAACGGCGAGTGGTGGTTTGTGATTGAGGAATGTGGTGGTAGGTTATAATGATAGGTGGTGCTGACCTGCGGTTGTTAATGGTGATGAGGTGGTTGGTTGTGGTAGTTGAGGTGGATAAATGTTGAATGCGAGTGACAACGATGGTGTTCGGAGTGGTGGGATGGTGGATGGTGATGGTCGATAATGGTGGAAGCTATGATTGAGGATGATGGTGGCGGCGGCGGTGGCTGAGCATGGTGGTGGTGGCGGCATAGTTGTAGTTGATAATGGTAGGCGGTTGCGGCAATTAATAATGAATATGTGATAGCATCTTAATGAAATTAAGTCTCTGTTACAGATCTTAATCATACAGACCTATTCAGATCCATTAAGTGGTTGTTAAGTAAAAAAAACAAACACACTTAATGATTAAGATCTGAATAATTAAGATTGAGACTTTAAAAACAAACGCACTTAATGCCTGAGATCTGAATGATTAAGATTCAGACCTCCATTAAGTGCAAACAAATGAGGCCTTAAAAGGGCTGATCAAGAGAGCTTAAAAGGGGGGCTTGACAGACGAGGAGAGGAGGGAGAGAAACAATAGAAATCACTTTGAAGTGAATAATAAGAGAAGCACCAAAAAAAATATTATTTGATTGAGTTTGTGCGTTTCTTTTGGGTTTTCTTAAAGCATCTCTTCCTTTTGATATTGGTTTCTTAAGAGTGGAGTTGAATTAAGGCGATTTCTGGTTCTAAAAACTATGGATTGCTGTTCAATTTCTACTGATTTTGCAGTTATTTACTGAAATTGCTGAGCTTCCTTACGAGTTTGCTTATACTGTTTAGTCGGTTCATTCAAGCCTTTATTTGATCTACCGAGTTAGCTTGAACCCTTTTTGTTTTCAATAAATGAACAGAAATTGTTGGATTCCAATGTAGTTTTCTTTTCCACTCATTTGTTCAAGTATGACTAGTATTGATTTTGTTGTTTACCAAACGTGTATTTGGCTTATATTTGACTGAAACAGTTAAGTAAATCCAAAAAAAGAAATGTTTATGTGAATCACTTGTTTCATGTTATCAATTAGGCGCGCATTGGGAAACTTGTGTAATTTTAAATTTATGTGTCGCTTGGTGTGTTGTCCATATACATGTGCTTGCATCCATCTTTTTAACTCATTTGAATTATTAGGAAATTCTTTTCGTTGCCTTTCAGCTTTAGAGGCTGTTTAATAGATGATTTTGGTTAGAATCAGGCGCAGGCGTAATATTCTTGGTGCTCTTATGCGTTAAAATTACAGCCTGGATCTCTAATTTCAGTAGCAATTTATTTTAACAATTAGAAGTTAGTTAAAACTTCCTTCCAATTAGTCCAGTTAAAGCTAGATCGAGCTATTTTCCTTGATTTTACATACTGACAAGTGAAAGTGCAATTTTGTTCCCTATAATGTACAACATTTTTGAGTAACTCATGCAAGTTTGACTTTTGAGCACACTCTCTTCTGTTTTGGTCATATATGTCACTGAATCCAAGTAATACGCAGTTAGGATTTGGCAATTAGTATGCAAAACATAAATATTAGGATGCTTAGTCTACCATTTTTCTATTTCAAATGAAGTATTAATGCCATGAATAGTCTATAATATGGTTGTTCATCATGACTATGTACAAATGTTTTGTTGGTTGTTTACTTGAAGTAATGCACTCACCTTTATGTACAAATCGGTGACTCGGGATACCATAAATCTCTCAAGTGGCGACTCTGAAACTCTTAATAAATGAATCTCGTTTCGATTGTCCTTTAATTAGAAAAACTCCCTTCTACCACACTCTTCACGGGATTCGGTAGCACAAAAAGGAGGTGTGATACCGTGTAATGCGAAGAATTATTTCCTCACCAGAGTCCTGGTCGATGGAGGATCTAGCCAACATATGTCCACTTGTAACTCTCAGAACTTTGGGAAAAGGCATGCACGAGATCAAAGATGGGGTTATCAATATCAAAGCCTTCGGTGGGTCCCAAAGATCTACAGAAATCAGCATGTGCTTGCAGATGCGACCAACATAGTTCAACATCCACTTCCAAGTGATAGACGTCCCGGCATCCTACAATTTGCTATTAGGACGCCCCTGGATCCATGCTGTCGGAGCCGTAGCATCGAACTTGCATCAGACAGTAAAGTTTGAGTGGAATCACCAGGAAGTGATCATTCATGGCGATGGTAGTAATCCCATATATAGTCGCCAGACCATCCCAATGATCGGGGGTAGAGAGAGAATAGGCGGAGAGACATACCTCCGCATCGAAAGAGTTAACGCTGTAAAAAAAGAAAAGTGGCGGGACAACAAGATCGAAAGTATCCTGAATTGGTGTGGGTATGAGCCTGGAAAGGGACTCGGCAAGAATCTCCAGGGATCACTAAGCCCATCACACTGAAGGAGCATGGCACTACCTTTGACTTAGGATACGGCTACACTTGGGAGGAATTCCAGAACTGGTCGCCACCATGGAGCGGCTCCTACTATCCATTGGAGTTTCCGATACCAAGCCCGGAGCAGACCTTCCAGTCAGCAGATATTATACATGGGACTGAAGAAGATGAAGCGTTGGCAGCCATAAGGAAGTTATTCCTAGAGGATGATAATATGGACTGTTGTGTTCTTTTTTAGGATGAGGGGGGAGGAAGGTCCTTCCATACAAGCCGCAAACAAAGGATACAAACTCAACAACTGTTCAATTAGGATAGTCAGAGCCCGGAGGGCTTCAGGTAGCAAGGCTAAATAAAAGCAGCATGCATCGCATTTTTGGTTTACTTTATTAGCAGATTTTCCTTTCGCATTGTCTTTAATTTCGAAAAGAGCTTCGATGTTTCAAATGATTTTGAAAGGAATTCAATTTTCCATATATACCTCGCTTATTATTTTCTCTATCATTCACTTCTATTTTATACAGCATTACTATTACCTATCTTGATGATGAACCAACGACTGTGACTTGCAACGAAGCAACGCAACAAAAGGACATAGACTCTGAAGAATATGAATACCTGAAGAGGTCGTCAGAGAGGTTGAGAATTTTGAGAATAGACCTAAGTCCAACATGGAGGAGACCGAGGTCATTAATTTGGGAGATACAAAAAATGTCAAAGAAACTCGCATCAGTGTTCACTTGTCGCAGTCAGAAAAGGAAGAGTATGCGAAATTCTTAAAAGAATATAAGGACATATTTGCCTAGTCGTATGATGATATGACTGGTCTCAACATGGCCATTGTAGCTCATAAGTTTCCAACAGATCCAGCCTGTCCACCGGTAAAGCAGAAGCTTAGGAAATTCAAGCCCGACAAGAGTTTGAAAATCAAAGAAGAGTTACTAAGCAAGTCAAGGATAAGGTTCTTAGAGTGGTAGAGTATCAAACATGGTTAGACAACATCGTGCCAAGTACCAAAGAAGGACGGGAAGGTTAGAATCTGTGTCGACTACCGGGATCTCAACCGGGATAGTCCCAAAGATGTCTTCTCCTTGCTAAACATACACATTCTTATCGACAACTGCGCCAAGCATGAGCTTCAGTCCTTTATTGATTGTTTCGTTGGGTATCATCGGATATTTATGGATGAGGAAGATGCAGAGAAAATGGTTTTTATCATACCGTGGGGGATGTATTGTTATAAAATGATGCCATTTGGGTTGAAGAATGTTGGCGCCACCTACATGAGGGCCATGACTACCATTTATCATGACATGATACACAAGGAGATCGGGGTGTATGTGGATGATATTATCTTCAAATCTAATAAAGACAGTTATCACATGGAATATTTGAGGAAATTCTTCAACAGACTGAGAAGACATAATCTGAAACCGAATCCCGCCAAATGTGCATTCAGGCTTCCTGCTGGAAAACTATTGGGTTTCATCATAAGCTATCGAGGGATTGAATTGGACCCATAAAAGGTCAAGGCCATTCAAGAATTACCACGGCCAAAGAACAAGAAGGACGTGATGAGTTTCCTAGGGAGACTCAATTATATCAGCCGGTTCATAGCTTAGTCCACAGTCATTTCTGAGCCTATATTTAAAATGCTAAAGAAAGACGCTGCTACTAGATGGATCGATGATTGTCAGAAAGCTTTTGATATAATAAAGGAATACATGTCAACGCCGCCAGTCTTGGTTCCTCCTGATCCAAGAAGACCTCTATTGCTTTACCTTGCAGTATTGGATGGAGCATTCGGTTGTGTTCTGGGACAACATGATGAAATAGGGATAAAAGAGCAAGCCATCTATTACCTCAGCAAGACGTTCACCTCGTACGAGGCCCGGTATTCTCTATTAGCATGCACCTGCTGTGCTTTGAGTTGGGTAACTCAAAAATTGAGGCATTATTTATGTGCCTATACTACTTATCTCATATCCAGGATGAACCCGCTGAAGTATATTTTCAAGAAGCCCATGTCCACTGGCAAGCTCTCCAAGTGGTAAATTTTGTTGAGTGAGTTTGACATTGTTTACGTTACTCAGAAAGCAGCTAAGGGTCAAGCCAAAATAGATCACCTTGCCGAGAATCCCATTGAAGGAGAATATGAACCACTGAAAATGTATTTTCCTGACGAAGAAGTGTCCTTTGTAGGAGAAGACATTGCAGAATCCTACGAGGGTTGGAGGTTGTTTTTCAACGGAGCCACAAAATTCAAAGGAGTTGGTATAGGGGCAGTCCTAGTATCGGAAACCGGCCAGCATTACCCGGTATCCGCCAAGCTCAGGTTTCCTTGTACAATCAATATGGTTGAATACGAAGCTTGCATCCTGGGCTCAAGATGGCCATTGACATGATCATTCAAGAGTTACTGGTGATTGGGGATTCAGACTTGCTCATACATCAAGTTCGAGAAGAGTGGACCACCAAAAACACTAAGATACTTCCCTATCTGCATCACGTACAAGAGTTAAGGAAAAGATTCACAAAGATGGAATTTCAGCATGTCCCCAGGGTCCAAAATGAGTTCGCTGATGCACTAGCCATTTTATTATCCATGATCCAGTATCCAGATACGAACTTGATTGATCCCATTCCAGTAAGGATTTATGATCAGCCAACTTATTGTGCTCACGTTGAGGAAGAAGCAGACAGAAAACCATGGTTCCACGATATCAAAAGGTACTTGACAATAGGGGAGTATCCATAACTTGCCAATGCTACTCAGAAATGCACACTTCAGAGAAATCGAAGCAAAAGAAGCGTCCAGACTATTAGATGAAGTGGACGGAGGGACATGCAGGCCGCACATGAATGGTTACATTCATTCCTGACCGCCGCTGCCTGCTTAAGACTAAAAGCTAGTAGTGAGACTTCTATACTGAGCTCTAAGAACTCCAAGAAGTCTTAGCAAAGAAGATACTGCGAGCAGGTATTTTTGGATGACTATGGAAACTGACTATATCCTACGTTCGCAAGTGCCATCGTTGTCAGATACATGTATATATGATAAAGGTGCCTCCAAACGAGCTTACTGCAACAAGCTCATTGTGGCCGTTTATCACTTGGGGAATGGATGTCATTGGACCTATCGAGCCTTCCGCATCAAATGGACACAGATTTATCCTGGTGGAAATTGATTATTTTACTAAATGGGATGAAGCAGCATCATACAAAGCAGTAACTAAGAAATTTGTGGCAGAGTTCGTCCGTGATCGTATTGTTTGCCGATTCGGGGTTCCAGATTCAATCATCACTGACAATGGTTCCAACCTCAACAGCGCTTGATGAAAGAAATGTGTGAGACGTTCAAGATCAGACACAAGAACTCTACAGCCTTCAGGCCTTAGATGAATGGAGCTGTAGAAGCAGCCAATAAGAATATCGAGAAGATACTAAGGAAGATGGTCGAAAGTCATAAATAATGGCATGATAAGTTAGAATTTTCTTTGCTGGGATACCACACCACGGTCCACACATCAACCAGGGCAACTCCCTACATGCTAGTTTATGGTACAAAGGCGGTCATTCCCGCCGAGGTAGAAATTCCTTCCTTGATGATCATACAAGAAACAGAGTTGGATGATGCAAGATGGGTAAAAGGTCGCTACGAGCAATTAGAACTTATATATGGAAAAGGGATGAATGCAGTTTGCCATGGTCAGTTGTATCAGAAGAGGATGTCCAGAGCCTTCAACAAGAAAATCAAGCCAAGAAAGTTCACACTGGGGCAGTTGGTGTTAAAGAAAATATTCCCGCATCAAGATGAAGCCAAGGGGAAATTTTCTCCCAACTGGCAAGGTCCTTACATGGTTCACTGGGTTCTAACTGGAGGAGCCCTTATCCTTGTGAAATGGGCAGACAAGTCTGACCAAATCT
This sequence comes from Nicotiana noctiflora, assembly GCA_032618575.1. Classification (NCBI taxonomy): domain Eukaryota; kingdom Viridiplantae; phylum Streptophyta; class Magnoliopsida; order Solanales; family Solanaceae; genus Nicotiana; species Nicotiana noctiflora. Next base: position 172,314 of record JASVEL010009772.1, read on the forward strand.
AATCAACTTAGATTCAGTAAAATAATATTGTTTGTTATCACCTATGATTTCTTTATGATGTAATTTGAGCTACGCCTGACTTTATTCCCATTTAAGAAGGGATACATAGGAAGCCATATGGGTTCGGTCACAATTTAATAAAAATTTCATTTCCCCTATCATTGGAACTGGGGCAAAATTTTGAGGAGGGCCCTCAAAATTCCGAAGTCACTCTTCAACCGCTTATCGCCAGAGATTTCAGCCCAGTAAATTGGGGCAGAATTTTATGGAGGACCCTTAAATTTTCGAGGTTGATTCTTTACTCATTCAGTGCATCCGTCAGAAGGGCCAGCTTGAGGAGGACCCTCAAAATTCCGGAATAAGAGAGGTTGTAGTGTTTTGAACCGCGTTACCGTCGTTGGTTCATCTAATCAAAACTATTTTCTACGTACGTTATATTTATTAAATCATGCATGACTATGATAGTTTCTTGTTTAGCAGCGCTACCCCAATGATGCGCGAAATGTTAAAAAGCATGGGAAAATGAACTAACCTTTCTCATTTACAAAACTCACGATTTCAGGCACCCGGGTCACAACATATTGCGCGTTCGCATTTGCTATGCGCATGCAATATCCCTAGCGTCCGCAATATCACAATCAGTTACCAATAATCAACTAAGAATATTTTTATTACTATCTATATTTTCTGCATTGCATAAGGCTATCTTTCTACCTTCCGAGACTAAGTGATGTCTCCATTTGCATTTCTTGTATTGTATAAGGCTACCTTTCTATCTTCCGAGACTAAGCGATATCTCTATATTGCATCATCGGCATAAGGCTACCTTTCTACCTCTGGAGTTTAAAGCTCTACCTACACTTGCATGGCTAAAATATCGCCAAACCGCATTTAAATTCTTTTTGGCTGAAATATCGCCATTTACGTTCTTCCGTGGCTGAAATATTATGAAACCGCATTTAAATTCTTTGTCTACTAAAACATTGCCATTTATGTTTTGCATCGGCTAAAATATTGCCAAACCGCATTTAAATTCTTTGTCGGTTAAAACATTGCTATTTTACAAAATATCGCAAAACCAGTATTTAAATCCCCTGACGGCTAAAACATCGCCATTTTACTTTTTGCATCTGCTGAAACATCGCCTATTTTACTTAACTTTCTGTCGGCTGAAATATCGCCATTTATGCTTTTGCATCGGCTGAAATACTGCCAAATCTTGCATTTCATGGGCTGAAATATCGCCAAACTGTCCAAAGGCGTCATCGTTCTGAGGCATCATCTTCATAGCCCGAGAACACCATGCCATGGCCCGAGAATCCCACTTTATATCTTGAACATCATTATTCAAAGGCATCATGGTTCGGAGGCACCATTATCATAGCCCGAGAATATCATTTCATAGCCTGCGAATCCTTTAATTTTGCGTTTCATGGCCCAGGACATCATGGTCTTAGGACGTCATTCTAACCGTCCAAGGACAGCATTCATGGTCCGATGGGAACTTGTATCATGTTAAGTTATGCACGATATATGCCTATATTGCTCATTTGCAGATGTACCGTCTAGCAGTGGCCTTCTTAGCAGTAGCAACCCCGTTCCGGTTCTCGCAGTCGATCAACATCAAAACACCTCTTGCTTCCCCCAAACGTCGTGTCCGTCCTTTCAAATCTCTATCGGCATGTTCTGTTAATGGTTCTTGAACTACATACAGCTTGATTCCTATAAAACTAGGGATATGTGGGCAGCTCAGAAATCGAAGCTCGGTCAAATTCTTTTCGAAATGCCGCTTCCGGTCAAAATTGGCCATCATATCTTTACCCGACAACTCTTTCATCTTTCCCGGGTAAAAAGGTGCAGCTGTTGATACTCAATTTTTTCCCTAACTATTTTATATACCCAAAATACTTTCAAAATAACATATGTATGCATATATAGGCATACCCAAGTATTTTGGTATTATTCCCAAATTTTTAAGATCAATTTATTGTCTATTTTAACAGTACAAAATCCAATAATTATTCCAAAAATTATCATTTTGGTGAATAACTTTTTTTATTCTCATATTTATACCAAAATATAATTAATATGATTTTCGTATATTCTTACAAATTATTTTGGTATTTTTAAAGCTAATTGCATATAAATGCCATTATAGCCTATTTTATGATTAATAGTGTTCTATAATTGTAAAATTATTTCCAGTATTTTCTAATTAATACATATGTATTATTAATTGGTTCAACATCTTTAATTTTCTTTAAAAATCATTTAATTATTTTTATAAAATAAAAGGACTTGGCTATTTAAAATATAGCCCCAATTCATTTTAATTGTAGCCCCATCTACATTTTAATTTTACCCTAAAACTGACCCAATTTTGAGCCCAATTTTAGACCATCCCACCTTTTAGCTGGATCCAACCCATAACTCATTTTATACCCGACTAGATTTCCCATTTAATGACAGCCGTTTATCTAGAAGATCAATGGCCTAGACACGCCATTTCCTTTTTTAACTTACCAAACCCCCCAACCCTAATTCATTTTCTCTCAACCGCCGTCTTGAAACCCCTTGTCTATGAAACTCTCTCCCAACACCACCTCAAACCCTAGCCATTGCCTCTCACTAGATCCCTAATCTATGGCTCATCAGGCTCATCAGAGGCCTATCTAGCCTCTTATGGCCTCTGTGTGCTCACTTCTAAAGGTCCAACGACCAGATCTTGAAGGATTCTAACCAATCCCTATTAGATGATTGTTCTCCAGTCGTCTTTAACCATTTTTCGGCCAGCCATGGCTATTCAAGTTCGATCTTCGACTTCTCTGCTCAGATCGATGGTTTCCAAAGCCTATCTCTTCTCTTGGGTTTCTTACGAAACCTTAATCTTTGAGGTTCTTTCGATTTATTTCAGATCTTTTCTGAACCTATGTGTGTGTGAACCTTCTATTCGTTTTTCTTTAATGTTTGCTTTCAGAAACTCTTATTTCCTCAACTAGGGTTTTATGTTATTTTATTTCGAACATCTCTTGTTTGAATCTTGACATATTTTTATAGTGTTTGGCTGTATTATCTTCTATATGAACTTGCATGTTGAAAACTCTAATTTTCTTAGGGATTTTGTTTGAGTTTCCTGGTCTGTTTATTAGTGGTTGTTTGATTCACCTTATTTTTATCAGAGATGGCATGTTAAAAGCCTTAAGTTTAGGATTTTTTTTGAGGATCTGTTTGTTATTCACTTGACTTACCTTCTCCTATATCTGATTTAGCATGAGTGAAAACCCTACTTTTTGGGGCTTATCTGGGATTCTAAACCTATTTGTTTGACTGACTGCTCATCTCCTCTAAATTCATTTGATATTTGAAAACCCCATTTCTATGGGGACTATTCAATTTCTTTGAAGTTGTTTGTGCAACTCATTTGTTGAAATTGCAGTGTGCTCTCATTCTCTTGACTAGTTGTGGTCCTGAGTTCTTTGCATGCTTTTGATCTTTTATCTACTGTTAAGCATTGAAAGTTGACTAGCATGTCTTCTAGTTACTGCTACATGCTATTATTTTGCCACAACTTAGCTTCATATGTCTATTATTTGTACATATATTCTGAGTTCTTTCTGTAACTTGTGAGTAATTTTTTCAAAACTTTTCCTTAGTGTGATTCTGATTGCATTCTTGTAATTGATTCTTTCTTTTATTGTCTTGATTTACCTTGTTTCTTGGACGTGTTTGAAATGTTTTCCTTTCGACCCTACCTTTCTACTCAAGCTGATTTGATCACATTACCTTAATTACATTAGTATGGATTCTTACAGACCTTTCCTTAATTAAGGTCTGATGAAACTAACCCCTAATACATGTGATGTACTCGTAATATGTTGAAAATCTTTCCTTATCTATCATGTCCAGCCCTGCGTGATTTCTTTCCTTGTTTAACATGTGCATGCTACCATTTGATTTTAATTCCTTAATTAAAGGAAGTCTTTGATACTGATTGGATATTAATTGAAACTTGTTCCCCTAATTATTGCTAAACTACAATCCTTGCCTTATTTTTTGCTTGTTTTTACACTATAAATACTCTCCCCCTTCTCTTTGAACACACGAACACTATCTGAGTTCACAATTCACTTTCACTTATACTGGCTCTCATTCTGATAATTGCATTGTTGTGCGCTATGTTTGCTTTCTTCTGCACTCTTTGCTTATATATTGTTATGTCTCAATTAGTTTACATGCCTCAACAATAATGTGTTTAATTCTGCCCATTTGTTTCTCCTTTCCTTTACAGTCCAGTATTTAAATAATGTATGCAATCGTTTGTTTGTTGTGAATTTGATACTTTATGAATTCCCTTACCCCTTACCCCTTTGTATGTGAATTATTGTTCAGGTCATAACAACACTCCAATATTGTTGTCTATGATCCTGAACTGGGTTCTTTTAATCCCTTACTCAATCAATTATCACTCCCTTTCCCCTTTTATGTGCTTGAGCCTTGGACTTGGGTCTGATAGTGTCCTAATCACTATCCAGACCTTGATCTGGCCTTCAAAAGGTCTTCTCCTAACTTGTTCAACCAAACAAGTGGTCAGGGGTGTGCTAGCCTACTTTATGGCTAGGTATTACCACCACCTGTCATGGCTCCCTAATTCCCTTTCACTTTGCACTTATTCCTAGCTATAAGTTCTGCCCCTCTCTTATAAGCCATGCTTTGGGACCCCTTAGCTCCCTCTGAACCTGGATGCCAGAGAGTTGGCTCTTCCACACTGCACTATTCTAATTTTGATAATATCCTGGGTGTAAGAAATTCCTGGA
>JASVEL010009773.1:0-33564 GCA_032618575.1 Nicotiana noctiflora
ATTGTTCGTCTCCATGGGGTGCCAGTATCTATTATCTCGGATCGGGGAACGCAGTTTACCTCCGCGGTTCGGAGAGCGGTCCAGCGTGAGTTAGGCACCCAGGTTTCAGTCGAGTACAACATTTCATCCTCGGACGGACGGCCGATCCGAGAGGACTATTCAGAACTTCTAGAGGACATGCTTCGAGCCTCGTGTTATTGATTTCGGAGGCTCGTGGGACCAGCTTTTTGCCATTAGCGTAGTTCGCCTACAATAATAGCTACCAATCTAGCATCCGTATGGCTCCGTACGAGGCGTTGTATGGTAGACGCGATGTCGATCACAAGTCGGATGGTTTGAACCCGGAGAGGCTCGGTTGCTGGGTACGTACTTAGTTCAGGAGGCCTTGGATAAGGTCAAGACTATTCAGAGAGATTGCGTTCAGCTCAGTCCAGGCAGAAGACTTACGCGGATCGTAAGGTTCGAAATGTAGATTTCATGGTCGGTGAACGAGTATTGCTCCGAGTGTCGCCTATGAAGGGCGTGATGAGGTTCGGAAAGAAGGGCAAGCTCAGCCCTAGGTATATTGGTCCATTTGAGATTTTAGACAGAGTGGGAGGGGTGGCTTACAGATTAGCTTTACCGCCTAGCTTATCAGCCGTGCATCCAGTTTTTCACGTATCTATGCTTCGGAGATACCACGGCGATCCCACTCATGTGTTAGACTTCAGTACTGTCCAATTGGACAATGATCTATCTTACGAGGAGGAGCTGGTGGTTATTCTAGACCGGCAGGTTCGACAGCTGAGGTCGAAGAGTTATCCTTCTGTGCGTGTTCAGCGGAGAGGTCAGCCTCCTGAGGCATCGACCTGGGAGTCCGAGTCTGATATGCGGAGCCGCTACCCACACTTGTTTCCTGACTCAGGTACTTCCTTCTTTTGTCCGTTCGAGGACGAACGGTTGTTTTAGAGGTGGAGATTGTGACGACCCAAAGGGGTCATCACTTATTTAATTAATCATTTCGAGCTTCTGAGGCCTTGAAAATCTCATTCTATGTTGCCTCGATTTACGTGCACGATCCGAGCATGTAGCCGGAAAGATTTCGTGATAGAAAATATGAATTCTATGAGAAATTTGGATAAAAATGATATTAATATTGATATGGTTGACTTCGGTCAACATTTTTGGTAAACGGATCCGGACTCGAGATTGGATGGTCCCGAGAGGTCCGTAGGAAAATATGGGACTTGGACATGCGTCCGGAGTCGAATTCCGAGGCCTAGAGCCCAAGTTATGAATTTTTATGTGAAATTGTTTTTGATGTAATTATTAAAGGAAATAAATTAATTGACCTTGGTATCGGGCTCGTATTTTGGTTCCGACGCCCTGTACAAGTCTTAAATATTATATATGTGATTTCTGTAAAGTTTGGTGACATTCGGATGTCGTTTGAGATGTTTTGGACCTCGAGTTCCAAGTTAAGAAGTTTTGAAAATCAAAAGTATGAAAATCATGAGTTTGAGGCTTGATTTGATTAAAACGAAGTGATATTGGCGATGTGATCGCACGAACAAGTTCATAATGTGTTTTTGAGGTTATGTACATGTTTGGTTTGGAGCCCGGGGCGCTCGGGTAAAGATTTGATAGGCCGTTGGATGAAATTCTGAATTTTTGAACTGCTGGTTTTTCACCCAGCTGTTGGCTTCGCAATTGCGAAGGGGACAGTGTAAGGCAAGGCTCGCAAATGCGGGCTCGCAAATGCGAACCTTCATCGCAAATGCGAAGCCCCCTTGTTCGCAAATGCGAACAATTGTTCGCATTTGCGAAGCTCCCCAGTGCCTGCCTATGTTCGCAAATGCGAACATTCCCCATACTGCCTTGGTTCGCAAATGCGAACCATTGTTCGCAAATGCGAACACTGCCTTATACAGCATGTGTTCGCAAATGCGAACATTAGTTCGCAAATGCGAGATTGTTCGCAAATGCGAACAAATGTTCGCAAATGCGAACTTCCCACCCTTAGCTTATTTTTCAAACTCCAGAAATTGGTCGGGGTTCGCAATTGCGAACCCATGTTCGCAAATGCGAACACAGAGACCTGAAAAACACGAATTTCAGTTATTTCTTCACTTTTTACAAAACCAAAACACCCATTTGCGATTCTTCAAGGATTTCTTCTTCATCAAAACGATTGTAAGTCACTTTTTACTTAATTCTTTCAATTCCTAACATCATTAAACATGTTTTTCATAAGAAATCAAAGATTTTCATGGTAGAATTCTTGTTTTTGTTAGAAAATAGGGTTTTTCATAAATTGGGGAATTGGACCTCGAATTGAGGTCCGATTTTGAAACAAATTATATACATGAACTCGTGGGGGGATGGGTAACCGGATTTTGGTCCTAACCCCGAGTTCCGACCATGTGGGCCCGGGGTTGAAATTCACTATTCCGGGCATAATGTTGTAAAAGTTGTATTTGGTCTTAAGAATTAGTTTGTTGAGTAGAATTGATGATATTAAATCAATTGTGTATAGATACGGTTGGATTGGAGCCAAGTTGAAAGAAAAGACATTTCCACGGATTGAATTGTTCATAAGCATTCGAGGTAAGTGTTTGTTCTATCCTAGCTTGAGGGAATAGGATTATGTGTTATGTGTTATGTGATCGAGTGCGTTGTATGGGCTGTGGTGACGAGCATCCATACATTGGCGTCTAGTATGACCGTGAGTCGTTGGAAAATGATTATTTTGAGATATATTACGAATGAATTGTTATTGTTCTCCCTTGTTGGGACTTGTTGTGAAGATAATTATTGATTGCCCTCGATGGGACGGTTTATGAATTACTGTTTCTTTCTTTGCCCTTAACTGTGATTGTTATTTGGGTGAGGAAGAGTGATAATGCACGAATGGTGATGCCGTGCCATGTTTATTTATTTATGCACGAAGGTTAATGTCGTGCCATGTTTATTTATTGATTATGCACGAAGGATCATGCCGTGCCCTGTTATTGAACCATGTACGAAGGATCATGCCGTACTATGGATGTGAGGATGAGAGTAAAAGCACGAACGGTGATGCCGTGTACTTTATTTGTTTATTTGGTGAGGATGAGAGTAAAAGCACGAAGGGTGATGCCGTGCAACCGCTTGCTATTTCTTGAATTGATATTACTTGTGTTTACATTATACTTTGCTTTTCCTTGTGAATTTATTTAATGTTGTTAATTGTGCTCTCCATATCATGTTCCTTCCCTCTTATTCGCTTAGTTAGTATTTTTGTTGTTTTGTGGTACATATGTATATAGAATTGCACAGATTTATGTGAGTGTCTGGTCCTAGCCTTGTCACTACTTCACCGGATAGGCGGAGCACTTACCATCACATGGGGTCGGTTGCGCTGATACTACAGTTCTGTGCATTTTTGCACAGGTCTAGGTTTTGAGCAGCAGCACGAGTAGTTCGATAGGGAGTTGATCATATTTGAGACCGAGGTAGCTTGCAGACGTCCGCAGGCCCGGCGTCTCTCTCTTTATTTATGTTATTAGCCGGAGTCTCTTTGTTCCGAGACAAACAGAATTGTGTTATATTTCTTTTAGACTTTTATGTGTAGTATTCCATAGTAGTTTGTGAGTTGGTGACTCCACGTCTTGGGTAGAGGATTTCAGTATGATTTTCACCTTGTGTTTTGTTATTTCCATTTCGATAAAGTATTCCTCATTTATTTAATTAAAATTGTGTTAAAAACAGGATAGTATGAATACAGTGGCTTGCCTAGCTACTGCGAGTAGGCGCCATCACGATCCCGATGTTGGGGGAAAATCCGGGTCGTGACAATAAGTAACTTCTCGCCTTCTTTTGGCTTCGCCAATAGAGGGGGGTTTGACAAATAGATTTTCAAATCCTTAAGGGCTCGTTGGCAATCTTCATTCCACTCGAAATAATCCTGTTTCTTAATTGCCGAGAAAAATTTAAAGCATTTTTTAGAAGACTTAGGAAAGACCTTCCTAGGGCTGCAATTCTTCTAGTCAATCATTGAGCCTCCTTTTTATTTGTAAGAATGTAGAGTATTTCTTTGATTACTTTAATCTGAGAAAGATTTACCTCAATACCACGGTTAGAAACAAGAAAATCCAAAAATTTACCTGAGGCTATACCAAATGCGCATTTTTCTGGGTTAAGTTTCATATTGTATTTATGCAAAATTTCAAACGTGACAGATAAATGAGAAATGTGATCAGTAGAATGTTGGGTTTTGACAAGCATATCATCTATATATACCTCCATAGTTTTTCCTAAATATTCCTGAAACATTTTAGTGATTAACCTTTGATAGGTTGCACCAGCATTTTTTAGACCAAAGGGCATTACTTTAGAACAGTAAGTCCCCCGGTCTATGATGAAAAAAGCCTTTTCTTCATCATCGGGGTGCATTTTAATTTGTTTGTACCCCGAATATGCATCTAAAAAACTTAGAAGTTCATGACCTGCAGTTGTATCTATCATTTGATCTATATGGAGTAAAGGGAAAGAATCTTTCGGGCAAGATTTATTTAGATCAGTATAATCTACACAAACTCACCACTTACTATTTTTCTTAGGTACGACCACCGTATTGGCTAACCAATCAGGATACTTTACCTCACGGATTGACCCAATTTGTAATAATTTCTGAACTTTATCTTGAATTACTTCATTCTTGAAAGCTCCTTGCTTTCTTTTCTTCTGCTTGATTGGAACAAAAAATGGATCCACGTTGAGTTTATGAGTCATCACCTTCGGTGGTATACCTGTCATATCAGCATGGGACCAAGCAAAATAGTCCCCATTAGTTTTTAAAAATTCAATTAACATACCTCGCATGTCAGGACTTAGATTAACTCTTATGTAAACTTTCCTTTCAGGCCATTGCTCGAATAGTATTACTGTTTCGAGCTCCTCTATTATTGTCTTGATGTTTTTGTTTTCTTCGGGATCCTGAATGACATTAGGTCTTGAGTCTAAATCCGTTTTTTCAGTTGAAATTTAGTTATTATTGCCTCAAACTGTTCCTACGATACTTGTACTTGTCACAACGTTGATACTCCTGGCTGTTTGTTGATCTCCTCGAATTTGACATATTCCTCAAGGCGATGGAAACTTGATAACTTGATGTAGAGTTGATGGGACATCATCCATATCATGAATCCATGGTCTTCCCGTGATTAGGTTATAGGCCATTTCCATATTAACTACCTGATATTTAGTTTCTTTAACGACATTTGCAGCATAAGTTATTAGAATTACTCCACCTATCGTTATCACGTTTGTATTGTCGAAGCCTGATAACGTATGTGCTTTGTGTATCATTCTATCTTCAGCCTGATAACGTATGTGCTTTGTGTATCATTCTATCTTCAGCTTGTATTTCCTGCAATATTCTTAGCAAAATTATATTAGCAGAACTTCCTGGATCAATTAAAACTCGCTTTACATTAGTAACGTGTACGAGTAAGGATATAACTAGTGCATCATTGTGAGTAGTGATCATTCCTTCTGTATCTACATCATCAAAACTCATACTTTTATCCTCTAAGGTTTAGCGTACTCGCTTCCCATGTATAATAACCACTTTAGAAATTTTATTTGAAGCCGTGTACTGTGACGACCCAAAGGGTCATCACTTGTTTTATTAATTATTCCGAGCTTTTGAGGTCTTGAAAACCTCATTTATAGTTGCCTAGATTTGCGTGTACAGTCCGGGCACAAAGGCTGGAAAATATTTATGTTGAAATATGTGAAATATGTGAAAAAGTTGAAGAATTTTGATATTAATATTGATATGGTTGACTTTGGTCAACATTTTTGGTAAACGGACCCGGATCCATGATTTGACTATTCCAGAAAATCCGTAGAAAAATATGGAACTTGGGCATATGTCCGAAATTAAAATCCGAGGTCTAGAACCCCGGTAAAAGAATTTTTCTGTTAAATTGTTTTTCTGAAAATGTTTAAGGAAAATGAAACTGAATTTTGATTAAAAAGTACTGGTATCGGGCTCATATTTTGGTTCCGACGCCCGGTACAGGTCATATATATTGGTTAAGCGCTTCCTGTAAAGTTTGGTTGAAAACGGACGTCGTTTGACGCATTTCGGCCTTAAATTGGATATTTTGGAAATTATGAAATTTGAAAGAATTCTTGAGTTTTAAGGCTCAATCCATTGATTTTGATGTTATTTTAGCGATTTGATCGCGCGAGCAAGTTCGTATGATGTTTTTGAGTTAGTGTGCATATTTGGTTTGGAGCCTCGAGGGCTCGGGAGTGTTTTGGAGGTGGTTCGGGGTGTTTTTGGATTTGAAAACACAGCAGAAATTCTGCTGTTTCTGCAGAGGGATTTTGTTCTACGCGATCGCGGCCTCATCCACGCGATCGCACAACATTGGCCAGTTCTTCTACGCGATCGCAGCATCCCTCACGCGATCGCGTAGCTTCCAGTTCTTCCCCCACGCGATCGCAGTCATGTTCACGCGATCGCATAGGCCAAATAGGCTGCCCGGTGAGTTTCCTCTACGCAATCGCAGCAACCCTCACGCGATCGCGTAGCTTCCAATCTTTTCTCCACGCGATCGCAACCTTTTGCACGCGATCGCATAAGAGGCCAGTCTTTCCTCTACGCGATCGCAGCCCAATTTACGCGATCGCGTAGGGTAAATTTCCGCCCAGTGAATTAATACCCAAAACAGAACACTTACGGGATTTTATCCCATTTTTCACAAAAACCTTTCTTCTCCACAACCCTTAGGCGATCTTTGAGGCATTTCTTCATCAAGTTCATTGGGTAAGTATTGTTTAACTCGTCTTCTTCATTTTTCATCAACATCAATCAAATTCTTAGGCTTAAACATGTGTAAATTGGTTGAAAATCTTGAGAAATGGGTATAGTTAGGGCTTTCAATGAATTTGCGATCTAGACCTCGTTTTGGAGTCGAACTTAAGAACAAATTGTATATTTGAACTCATGGAGGATTGGGTGAACTTATTTTGGTTCGAAACTTGAGTTTCGATTATGTGGGCTCGGGGTCGATTTTTACTATTCCGGGCAGAATGTTGTAAAAATCATATTTAGCAATATGAACTAGTTTGTTAAGTAGAATTGATGATATGAAATCAATTGTGTATAGATACGGTTGGATTGGAGTCAAATTCGAAAGGAAAAGGCATTGCTACGGATTGAATCGTTCGTGAAATTTCGAGGTAAGTGTTTGTTCTATCCTAGTTTGTAGGAATATGAATTTAGTTATGAATAAATTGTTGAATAAGAGTTATTGGTGTTATACCGGTAATGAAGGTAAATTGTTGAAATTATTATAAATTATTGGTTTAAAACCGGTAATTATAAATATTGTTGATATAGAGATTATTGGCTAAATGCCGTTAATATATATATATTTTATGAACTGGGATCGTGTGGCACGCCGACCACTTATATATATTTATAAATTGGGATCGTGTGGTACGCCGACCACAAAGTGATTTTAAATCTTGGCATTGGCCATAGTTGCCGGTAGCCTATTGATATATTTGGGAGCAGGTGGTACGCCTACCACAAGATATAAGTATTGATATATTTGGGAGCGGGTGGTACGCCTACCACAAGATATAAGTATTGATATATTTGGGAGCGGGTGGTACGCCTACCACAAGATATAATTACAGTGATAGTTGGGAGCGGGTGGTACGCCTACCACGAGATATGAAATGAGAGAGGAATTGAGACATGGAAGTAAGATTTATTATGTTGATTAGATTATTCTGGATATCGTGAGTTATTGACTTTTATTTCAGAGCAGAGTATTTCCTTATAAATGTATTGTATATATATATGTCTATATTGCAATTGTACAGGTTTAAGTGGGTGACTGGCCTTAGCCTGGTCACTAGTTCGCTGGGATAGGCCAGGCACTTACCAGCACATGGGGTCGGTTGTGCTGATACTACACTCTGCGCTCTTTTTGCGCAGATACAAGTTACGGACAGCAGCAGCGGCAGTAGAGACTTGTGGATTTTTCAACTACGGAGACTACGAGGTAGCCTTGCAGGCGTCCGCAGGACCCGTTGTCTCTTCTATCTATGCTTTTCATTTCTGTTATCTCATGTAATCGAGATAAACAACTTGTATTTTCTTTCATACAATTATGTGTATTATTCTTAGAAGTTCGTGAGTATTGTGACACCAGTCTTGGGTAGTGTATCATGTTTGGGTTTTCTTTATCATATTTGACTAAGTCTTCCGCTAATTTTGATTATTCCGCTGTAATTTATATATTTTTTTAATAATAAGAAATTGGTAACTAATGGAGATGTAATTAATATTTGGCTTGCCTAGCTTCCATTTAGTAGGTGCCATCATGACCCCGATGGTGGGAAATCCGGGTCGTGACAAGTTGGTATCAGAGCACTAGGTTGCACAGGTCTCACAACTCACGAACAACCTTAGTAGAGTCTGAAGGATCGGTACGGAGACGTCTGTATTTATCCTCCAGAGGCTACAGAGTTAGGAAAATATTCTCTTTATTCTTTCCAGCCGTGCGACTTGATCTTTTGAATGTTAATTGAACTTCTACTCTGTTCTTCCACAGATGGTAAGGACACGTGCATCCTCATCCACCGACCAGCAGCCCGAGGTCCCAACAGTGGCAACTCCTGCTAGGGGTAGAGGCCGAGGTCGAGGTCATCTTAGAGGACAAGGTAGGGGCAGAGCTCAACCCCGAGCAGCAGCACGAGTGGCAGAACCTCATGTTCATATCGAGGAGGAAGTTCCAACCCCAGCAGCTCCAGTAGGCCCAGCTCAGGTCCCAGGAGGAGCTGTGTTTTCACCGGATCTACGGGATGCTTTGGTCCGTATAGCAGGTTTTATGGATCATATCACCAGAGCAGGTTTATTACCAGTAGCACCAGCCACTTCTCAGGCTGGAGGAGGTAATCAGACTCCTGCTACGCGCACTCCGGAGCCAGTAATTCCCCAGGCTCAGGTTCCTGTGATTCAGCCAGTTGAGGCAGCTCGACCTATTATTGCGACTCCGTCTAATGATGGTGCAACCATGTCCGCTGACGCGTTGTGGAGATTGGACAGGTTTACCAAGCTGTTCACTACCACATTCAGTGGCACTCCTTCAGAGGATCCACAGGATTTCCTATACAACTGCCACGAAGTTCTCCGTACTATGGGTATTGTGGAGACTAATGGTGTGGATTTTGCTACTTTTCGGTTATCCTGGTTCCGCCAAGACTTGGTGGAGAGATTATTGTCTAACCAGGCCGGCGGGATCGTCATCTTTGACTTGGGAGCGGTTTGCAGAATTATTCTTGGAGAAGTTCCTTCCAGCAACTCAGCGGGAGGTTATGCGCAGACAATTTGAGCGTCTTCATCAGGGTTCTATGTCTGTCACACAGTACGAGACTAGGTTCGTGGACCTGGCTCGTCATGCTATCATCATACTTCCCACAGATCGGGAGAGAGTGAGGAGGTTTATTGATGGCTTGAATCGGCCAATTCGGCTACAGATGGCTATGGGGGAAGGAACTGAAATCACTTTTCAGGAGGCGGCTAATGCAGCCCACCGGAGCGAGATGGCTCTGTCACAGGGAGCGAGACATGGATCAGATAAGAGATCTCGTAATTCGGGTAGATTCAGTGGTACCTCGTCTGGAGATAGAGATTTTTATGATAGAGGACATCCTCCTAGGCCTTATCAATCAGCTCTTCAGGTTTCTCATGATGCTTCAGGTGATCGTAATTCTCAGCCACGCTACTCTGATCAGCATCCTATCAGTGCACCACCACTTCGCCATTTTCAGCAGCCAATGGCTTGTTTTACGTGCGGTGATCTTAGGCACATTGCAAGGTATTGCCCTCGAGCTCCTGACAGATCTCACCAGCAGAGTTCTCGTGCCATGATTCAGGCCCCAGTTCCCTCACAGCCTGCCCAGCCGGCTAGAGGCGGAGGTAGAGGACATAGAGGTGGAGGTAGAGGTCATAGAGGTGGAGCTCGGACCGATAGAGGTAGAGACCAGCCAGCAGCTGATCGTCCTAGAGATACTGCTCAGGGTGGTGGGGCACAGCCCCGATGTTATGCACTTCCCGCCGGACCAGAGGCTGAGTCTTCTGATGCCGTCATTACAGGTATTATTTTGGTTTGTGATAGAAAGGCATCAGCATTATTTGACCCCGGGTCTACATATTCGTATGTGTCTTCCTATTTTGCACCATACTTGATTCAGCCTAGTGATCCACTGAGTGTTCCTATTCATGTGTCTACACCAGTAGGCGACTCTATTGTGGTTGATCGAGTTCATCGGTCATGTATTATAGTAATTGAGGGTCTCGAGACCCGTGTTGATTTATTACTCCTAAATATGGTGGACTTCGATATTATACTAGGCATGGACTGGCTATCTCCGTATCATGCTATTTTAGATTGCCATGCCAAGACTGTGACTTTAGCCCTGCCGAATTCGCCTCGTATAGAGTGGAAAGGAATTTCAGGTCATACTAGCCGTAATGTTATTTCTTATGTTAAGGCTCAGCGTATGGTTGGAAAGGGATGCTTGGCTTATTTGGCCTATGTCCGTGATTCTAGTGCTGAGGTTCCTTCTATTGACTCTGTGCCTGTGGTTCGCGAATTTCCTGAAGTATTTCCTTCAGACTTGCCAGGTATGCCGCCCGATAGGGACATTGATTTTTGCATTGATTTGGCTCCAGGCACTCAGCCCATTTCCATTCCCCCATACCGTATGGCTCCGCCGGAGTTAAAAGAATTGAAGGAACAATTGCAGGATTTACTTGAAAAGGGTTTCATTAGGCCCAGTGTTTCGCCGTGGGGTGCACCTGTATTATTTGTAAAGAAGAAAGATGGTTCAATGAGAATGTGCATTGACTATCGACAGTTAAACAAGGTGACTATCAAAAATAAATATCCACTTCCGCGAATTGATGATTTATTTGACCAGCTTCAGGGTGCCAAGGTATTTTCAAAGATAGATTTGAGATCTGGCTATCATCAGCTGAAGATTAGGGCATCTGATATCCCTAAGACCGCGTTCCGCACTCGGTATGGACATTATGAATTTCTGGTCATGTCTTTTGGGTTGACAAATGCTCCAGCAGCTTTTATGGAATTAATGAATCGGGTGTTCCGGCCTTATTTAGACTTGTTTGTAATAGTCTTCATTGATGACATATTAATATATTCCCGCAGTCGGGAGGAGCATGCGCAACATCTCAGAGTGGCCTTACAGACTCTGAGAGATAGCCAGCTATATGCAAAATTTTCAAAGTGTGAATTTTGGCTAAGTTCAGAGTTGCATTCCTGGGTCATATTGTGACGGCAGCAGGTATTCAGGTTGATCCGAAGAAAATTGAGGCAGTCAAGAGCTGGCCTAGACCGATATCAACCACAGATATTTGGAGTTTCTTGGGGTTAGCGGGCTATTATCGCCGATTCGTAGAAGGATTTTCGTCTATTGCAACCCCACTGACCAGATTGACCCGGAAGGGTGTTCAATTTGAATGGTCCGATGAATGTGAGGCGAGCTTTCAAAAGCTCAAGACAACCTTGACCACAGCACCGGTATTGGTTTTACCCACAGGTACGGGACCTTATACTGTTTATTGTGATGCTTCCCGTATTGGGCTTGGTACAGTGTTAATGCAGGATGGCAAGGTTATTGCCTATGCTTCGAGGCAGTTGAAGATTCATGAGAAGAACTATCCAGTGCATGATCTAGAATTGGCGGCGATTATTCACGCATTGAAGATCTGGAGGCATTATTTGTATGGTGTAGCATGTGAAGTATACACCGATCATAAGAGTCTTCGGTATTTGTTTAAGCAGAAAGAGTTGAATATGAGGCAGAGAAGGTGGCTAGAGTTGCTAAAAGACTATGATGTTACTATTTTATATCACCCAGGTAAGGCCAATGTGGTGGCCGATGCATTGAGTAGAAAGTCTGCCAGCATGGGTAGTCTTGCATATATTCCGGTTAGTCAGAGACCATTTGCTCTAGATGTCTAGGCCTTAGTCAACCAGTTCGTGAGACTAGACATTTCTGAGCCTAGCAGGGTGTTAGCCTGCACGGTCGCTCGTTCTTCTTTATTAGAGCATATCCGTGAGAGGCAATTTGATGATCCTCATTTGTGTGAGTTGAGAGATACAGTACAG
This sequence comes from Nicotiana noctiflora, assembly GCA_032618575.1. Classification (NCBI taxonomy): domain Eukaryota; kingdom Viridiplantae; phylum Streptophyta; class Magnoliopsida; order Solanales; family Solanaceae; genus Nicotiana; species Nicotiana noctiflora. The sequence continues at coordinate 12,183 of JASVEL010009773.1, forward strand.
CGGGGAGGTGCCACACAGGTAAATCTAGATAATGATGGGGTATTGAAATTGCAGGGTCGAGTTTGTGTGCCCAATGTTGAAGGGATTCGAGAGTTAATCTTAGCGGAGGCCCGCAGTTCGCGGTATTCTATTCATCCAGGCGCCGCGAAGATGTACCAGGACTTACGTCAGCACTATTGGTGGCGCAGAATGAAGAAAGATATCGTTGCGTATGTCGTTCGGTGTCTAAATTGTCAGTAGGTGAAATATGAGCACCAGAGACCTGGTGGTGTATTCCGGAGGATTGAAATTCCCGAGTGGAAATGGGAGCGGATCACTATGGATTTCGTTACTGGACTTCCTTTGACTCGGAGGAAATTTGATGCTATTTGGGTCATTGTTGATAGGTTGACCAAGTCAGCACACTTTATTCCAGTATCTGTCTCCTACTCGTCGGAGAGGTTAGCGGAGGTTTACATTAGGGAGATTGTTCGTCTCCATGGAGTGCCGGTATCTATTATCTCTGATCGGGGTACGCAGTTTACCTCGCGGTTCTGGAGAGCGGTCCAGCAGGAGTTAGGTACCCAGGTTCAGTTGAGTACAGTATTTCATCCTCAGACGGATGGCCAGTCCGAGAGAACTATTCAGATTCTAGAGGACATGCTTCGAGCCGTTTTATTGATTTCGGAGGCTCGTGGGACCAGTTTCTGCCATTAGCAGAGTTCGCCTACAATAACAGTTACCAATCTAGCATCCGGATGGCTCCGTATGAGGCGTTGTATGGTAGGCGATGTCGATCACCAATTGGATGGTTTGAACCGGGAGAGGCTCGGTTGTTAGGTATAGACTTAGTTCAGGAGGCCTTGGATAAGGTCAAGACTATTCAGGAGAGATTGCGTTCAGCTCAGTCCAGGGAGAAGACTTATGCGGATCGTAAGGTTCGAGATGTAGATTTCATGGTTGGCGAACGAGTATTGCTCCGAGTGTCGCCTATGAAGGGTGTGATGAGGTTTGGGAAGAAGGGCAAGCTCAGCCCTAGGTATATTGGTCCATTTGAGATTCTAGACAGAGTGGGAGGGGTGGCTTACAGATTAGCTTTGCCGCCTAGCTTATCAGCCGTGCATCCATTTTTTCATGTATCTATGCTTCGGAGATACCACGGCGATCCCACACATGTGTTAGACTTCAGTAATGTCCAATTGGACAATGATCTATCTTACGAGGAGGAGCCGGTAGCCATTCTAGACCGGCGACAGTTGAGGTCGAAGAGTTATCCTTCTGTGCGTGTTCAGTGGAGAGGCCAGCCTCCTGAGGCATCGACCTGGGAGTCCGAGTCTGATATGCGGAGCCGCTACCCACATTTGTTTCCTGACTTAGGTACTTCATTCTTTTGTCCGTTCGAGGACGAACGGTTGTTTTAGAGGTGGAGATTGTGACGACCCAAAGGATCATCACTTGTTTTATTAATCATTCCGAGCTTTTGAGGTCTTGAAATCCTCATTTATAGTTGCCTAGATTTGCGTGTACAGTCCGGGCATAAAGCTGGAAAATATTTATGTTGAAATATGTGAAATATGTGAAAAAGTTGAAGAATTTTGATATTAATATTGATATGGTTGACTTTGGTCAACATTTTTGGTAAACGGACCCGGATCCGTGATTTGACTATTTCAGAAAATCCGTAGAAAAATATGGAACTTGGGCATATGTTCGAAATTAAAATCCGAGGTCTAGAACCCCGGTAAAAGAATTTTTCTGTTAAATTGTTTTCCGAAAATGTTTAAGGAAAATGAAACTGAATTTTGATTAAAAAGTACTGGTATCGGGCTCGTATTTTGGTTCCGACGCCCGGTACAGGTCATATATATTGGTTAAGCGCTTCCTGTAAAGTTTGGTTGAAAACGGACGTCGTTTGACGCATTTCGGCCTTAAATTGGAAATTTTGGAAATTATGAAATTTGAAAGAATTCTTGAGTTTTAAGGCTCAATCCATTGATTTTGATGTTATTTTAGCGATTTGATCGCGCGAGCAAGTTCGTATGATGTTTTTGAGTTAGTGTGCATATTTGGTTTGGAGCCCCGAGGGCTCGGGAGTGTTTCGGAGGTGGTTCGGGGTGTTTTTGGATTTGAAAACACAGCAGAAATTCTGCAACTTCTGCAGAGAGATTTTGTTCTACGCGATCGCGGCCTCATCCACGCGATCGCACAGCATTGGCCAGTTCTTCTACGCGATCGCAGCATCCCTCACGCGATCGCGTAGCTTCCAGTTCTTCCCCCACGCGATCGCAGTCATGTTCACGCGATCGCATAGGCCAAATAGGCTGCCCGGTGAGTTTCCTCTACGCGATCGCAGCAACCCTCACGCGATCGCGTAGCTTCCAATCTTTTCTCCACGCGATCGCAACCTTTTGCACGCGATCGCATAAGAGGCCAGTCTTTCCTCTACGCGATCGCAGCCCAATTCACGCGATCGCGTAGGGTAAATTTCCGCCCAGTGAATTAATACCCAAAACAGAACACTTACGGGATTTTATCCCATTTTTCACAAAAACCTTTCTTCTCCACAGCCCTTAGGCGATCTTTGAGCCATTTCTTCATCAAGTTCATTGGGTAAGTATTGTTTAACTCGTCTTCTTCATTTTTCATCAACATCAATCAAATTCTTAGGCTTAAACATGTGTAAATTGGTTGAAAATCTTGAGAAATGGGTATAGTTAGGGCTTTCAATGAATTTGCGATCTAGACCTCGTTTTGGAGTCGAACTTAAGAACAAATTGTATATTTGAACTCATGGAGGATTGGGTGAACTTATTTTGGTTCGAAACTTGAGTTTCGATTATGTGGGCCCGGGGTCGATTTTTACTATTCCGGGCATAATGTTGTAAAAATCATATTTAGCAATATGAACTAGTTTGTTAAGTAGAATTGATGATATGAAATCAATTGTGTATAGATACGGTTGGATTGGAGTCAAATTCGAAAGGAAAAGGCATTGCTACGGATTGAATTGTTCGTGAACTTTCGAGGTAAGTGTTTGTTCTATCCTAGTTTGTAGGAATATGAATTTAGTTATGAATAAATTGTTGAATAAGAGTTATTGGTGTTATACCGGTAATGAAGGTAAATTGTTGAAATTATTATAAATTATTGGTTTAAAACCGGTAATTATAAATATTGTTGATATAGAGATTATTGGCTAAATGCCGGTAATATATATATTTTATGAATTGGGATCGTGTGGCGCGCCGACCACAAAGTGATTTTAAATCTTGGCATTGGCCATAGTTGTCTGTAGCCTATTGATATATTTGGGAGCGGGTGGTACGCCTACCACAAGATATAAATATTGATATATTTGGGAGCGGGTGGTACGCCTACCACAAGATATAAGTATTGATATATTTGGGAGCGGGTGGTACGCCTACCACAAGATATAATTACAAGTGATAGTTGGGAGCGGGTGGTACGCCTACCACGAGATATGAAATGAGAGAGGAATTGAGACATGGAAGTAAGATTTATTATGTTGATTAGATTATTCTGGATATCGTGAGTTATTGACTGTTATTTCAGAGCAGAGTATTTCCTTATAAATGTATTGTATATATATATGTCTATATTGCAACTGTACAGGTTTAAGTGGGTGACTGGTCTTAGCCTGGTCACTAGTTCGCTGGGATAGGCCAGGCACTTACCAGCACATGGGGTCGGTTGTGCTGATACTACACTCTGCGCTCTTTTTGCGCAGATACAGGTTACGGACAGCAGCAGCGGCAGTAGAGACTTGTGGATTTTTCAACTACGGAGACTACGAGGTAGCCTTGCAGGCGTCCGCGGGACTCGTTGTCTCTTCTATCTATGCTTTTCATTCTGTTATCTCATGTAATCGAGATAAACAGCTTATATTTTCTTTCAGACAATTATGTGTATTATTCTTAGAAGTTCGTGAGTATTGTGACACCAGTCTTGGGTAGTGTATCATGTTTGGGTTTTCTTTATCATATTTGACTAAGTCTTCCGCTAATTTTGATTATTCCGTTGTAATTTATATGTTTTTTTAATAATAAGAAATTGGTAACTAATGGAGATGTAATTAATATTTGGCTTGCCTAGCTTCCATTTAGTAGGCGCCATCATGACCCCGATGGTGGGAAATCCGGGTCGTGACATGTACGTTACTCTGTAATTATCCTCTCCTCCACTGATGACATTCAATGTTCTTTTTGGCAATGGTGTATTTAATGCAAGAGTATCTTCACGAGATTGGTGTGAAGAAGTTGGATTGGAAGGAACTACGTTAACATTGTGCAAATCCCTTTGAACATGAGGGATCTGGTTTCCAACAACATTGTTGTTATTGTTGGTGATATTTGACATGATGTTAACCACAAGTAAGGTGTGTAAGCTTAGAGAGAATAGATTATCAGATTCCCGGTAACGGAACCAATTTGTTTAACCAAAATATGAAATTTCAATTAAAACCAGAAAATAATAGAGAAATCGAATTACTGATAATCAAGAGACCAAAGAATGTAATAGGCTTCCAATAATTAGAAAGAACAGTAAAGAAAAATTGTATTTCAGTATGCTTTCAATAGTTGATCGTATCGTACAAATGATATAACTTCTTCCTTTTATAGATGATCCTAGGTTAAAGAATAAAACATAAGCTTTAATGACATAATTATGAGTAATAAATGACATTGAATAGGTCGTTACACAATCATTCCTATTAGATATCAATTCTTCAATGTATCATGTATTTAATGTTTGAATTTGGACTTTTCATGTCTTCAGATTCATGTTTTAAATGCTTTTTGATATGTTGCCCTTGAATGTCTTGAATTGATACGAGATACGTGTCTAAACTGCTTTTTGTATCTTTTGTCTTTAGAATTACATCTCATTCCGTTCTAAACAGGTACGGGACTCGTAGCTGAATTACGTCCCGTGCCTAATTTGCCTTCCCGCATCTTTTATTTAATTATTGTCCGTCAACCCTTTGACCATTCCACATGTCTTGCCACGTCAAAAAAAAACTTTTTCCTAATACAGAACCTAAGCTTCTGATTAAAAATGAAAAGCGTCTCAACATCAAAGGAAAATGGTGAAACTTTCTTTAAATAGGTTTATGTATGTGCTTAAAATAAAAACGTTGACATGTCGTCAAAAAACATTCTGGGATTTTTTTGTCGTCTTAATTTACAGTGGGGACACTTTAAAAGTTAGTTACCTATTTCATAATTGGAATTTCCGACAATTTACTTGGGACATGTAATTCCTAGATAATGTCATGGTGACCTAGAAATGTACCGTAATTTACGCGCTTTGTTTTTTCTTTGTTCCTTTTTCGTTAGGAAATTAATTAGTGCTGTGCCCAATAAAGAATTTTGGATATTGCCTTATATTCTTCTTTTCGTTTTGCTTTTCTTTTTGACCTACGTTAATATTGATAGATATTTGAGGTGAAGTGGCCGTAGATATGACGGAGCAAGCTAAATATAAATATATAAAGATACTATAAGACAGACTCTTGAAATCTTAGAATTCTATTAGGGTTGTTCTGCTGTAAATTCTAACTCACGTCGTGTCAAAAATTCCATAAATTATTTGGATATTCCATTAAAATATGGCCGGATACTTTTTGACAATCAAATATATCAGAAGATCTGTATCATCCTATATAAGAGAAATACATTGCTTCAGCTTTCGAATCACGGAGATAATCAGGAGAAATAGAATTGTACTCATGATTAGTAAAATAATTTTCTCTTATTTTGTGATTGCAATTTATTTTGTATATGTTAAAAAAAACTTTCTTTTACAATTGAAATTGCACATAAAAGCTACATTATATATTACTCCCATAATAAGTATCTTTTTTACTTTTTCATTTTGGTCCAAAATAAGTGTCTAGTTAGATAATCAAGATAATATTCAATTTATTTTTACTCATTTACTATTATGTGCAGAAGAACAATAAATGTCACTATAATCGTGTGCCCAATATTTAATAAGGGTAGTTTAGTCATTGTCACACCTCCTTTTTTACACACACCTACCCCGAAGGGTAAAATATATATAAAAGAAGAGTTTTTTCAATTAAAGTAATATTATTCGAAATAAAATTATTTATTTATTTCAGAGTTGCCACTCGCGAATGGATTGGCTTTTGGTGTCCCGAGTCACCGGTTCAAATCCCAAATCGAGGAAAATTATTCAACTTTCCAATTGGAGTCTGTGAACCAGTAATTCTGTGTACGGAATTATGTTGACCCGAAGGAAGGTGTTAGGCACCCCTAAATCCCGTGGTTCTAGCACGGTCGCTTAAATTATTATAAATGGCTAAAAATCTAAATTTATACATGCTCCAATCTATAGTGCAATTTTATAATTCTTTAATCGCTTTTAATTATTTTTTACGAAAGTGAACGTCGCCTAAAAATATATTTTTGGATCACGATACATGAAATGCATCCGGATCCTCGACACATCTTTATTTGACGTTATCAGATTTGGATTTGGGTTGTATGAAATACACACCCGTATTAGAAAGGAAATTTATTCAGATCGCGTCTAAAAAGACTAACGTATTATTATCTTTTGGGAAGGCCGTGAAATTTGCTAAATGGCACATCCCGAATCTCTAAACATTTTATTAAGTAATTAATGAGGGCCCCACAATTACATATTTATTTTGGTGAAGCTGGTCTCATTTTATTATTTGAAGGCCAATCCTAAAGCAAACTAAAATTTTCTATTTACTTGTTAGTCTCTATAGGCCAATTAATTCACATTCATAAATTTGAGCCCCGAATTCAAGTCCGAATTCAAACAAAAGGGAAGACCCTTCTAGCTTGAACTCGCTATCCAATTCGAAATTCAATTTTATATTTGTGAAAGGAGAAGGAAAGGCCAGACGTTTCGGCCTAACGGGAATGAGCAACGACGAAATGAGAAGATGAGGTGCCTCGGGCACCCCCGTTTAAAAAGAAGGGTCGAAGGTTTTGGGCCTGTAGCTTTCCCTGTCCCCCTCCCCCCTTCGTCGGGAGGTGCTTGTGTGGAGGGTGCGCCACCTAAAATCGGGCTTGAAGCTCCAAGAGCTTAAACTAAGAGGCCAATACTTCAAGGAACGAACTTGCAGGCCTTATCTTATACCTTACCTCAACTAAAAAAGCTAACGAGAATGTCGATTCCATGCCTTAAGGCTGACTGATGCTTTCCTCTTTCCTGGTTTAACTTTGCGAGGGCCATGGAAATTTTCTAAATGGAACGCCTCGAATTCTAAGGATCAAAAGGTTATATAAGGCGAGGGCCATGCAATTGAAATTTAATTTAGCTTGGCACGCCTCAATTTATTCAAGAATTTGTACTTAAACCAAGCGAACTAAGAATGCTCATATTTTAAACTAATTGGAAGCTTATAATATGTCCATAAATTGGAATACATGAAATAATTCAAGGTGGGCTAGTTCCGTTTACTAATGAAAAAATGGACCACAAGCATTGACATGGAAAAGGGTCTGGCAGCATATTTTCTAGGCACATATTACTCTAATTGAAGTTAATCCCCTTAAGTTTGGCTGCATGGTTGACTCAGAATTAAATGAGTTGTACATATTCCCAAAATCAGTACAAAGCAATGTCTAAATCTGAATTCTTAAAGCCCAAAATTACCTTTCAATAACTCATTTGAAATCCCAGTAAGGGATCACACAACATGGTACACAGGCGAGAAATTAGTGATCAACAAATATTTTAAAGCACCCAGAAGGAATGAATGAGCAATTAACTATGGTGTAGATCACTGGACTAGAATATTTTAGTTCTGATTAATTTCATATTTAAACAGGAAAGAGCGTGCTTCGGAAAGAACACGACATCTTATAAAGGTTAACTATCTCTTCAAACATATCACCACTGCCTTTAATTTTGAAACCTATGTATCATTTTTATGTGCCAAGATTGAAAAGACAAGCCTGTTTTTGCAACAAAGGATAACAAAAACCCAAGCGTAGAAAAGAAAACTTGTAGCAGAAACAAGGCAAACAGCTTTCAAAAATGACTGCTTTTCTCGAGCTCCATAATGCACAATATCTTCCACACAAGCTATTCACATTCAAATGTAATTCAAAGATTCAAAAGAGGTACTTAACTTGAGCAAAACATAAGTACTACAGCCCCTGAATGGAGGCTAATACTATTAACTCATAAACATAGTAATTGACTTTAATAGGAGTCATCCAACAAGCTTCAAAAATTGAGTCAATCAATTGTTCATGTAAATGCAAGCAGGAATACAAAACATCTTCAAATGGTGGAATATAAATATAGTGTTGTAGCATGTAGGGAATCACAATTCAAGTATAAAAACAGAACCAGAACCTAACAGAACTCGGGTAAACACATAAATTAACTAGTAAAGCAGAGTTGCTATAGGCCAACCAATGCAGAATTTTAAACTCAAAGTCGTGCAAATAGGTTACCAATGAAGTGAAAACAGGACAGATTTTCAGCGAAATGATACCATTCCAACTCAGAAGTCGATTCAAGTAAACATGTTAACTTTTAGGCTTAGATACTAACTCAGAAGTTGATTCAGGTAAGCATTAGTCCATTTAGTTATGAGGTTCAACAGACTTCACCTTAAGCAAATAAGGTGGATTTCAACAGGCCTCGAGGTAAGAAATTGAAATAGTTAAACAAATAATGAACAGAGCATTCCTTTCATGAGAGAAAATCCTATAGAAACTGATCCCATCATAACTTCGATATCCATACTCACACTATGACGCTCAAAATCAAACAAACCTATGATCTAACCTTCCAGTTCCAACAAGCGAGAGTAGTTTCACACTAACAGACTAACCAAACTATAACAGCTTATGAAATCGACGAGGTCTGGACTCAAACAAAAACTCGACATCAGTTAAACCGTATAAGCATAGAAAACGACCACTTGCAATCAACTTTGAGGAAATGCACAAAAAGGTTACTTTGAGGAAATGAAACAAAAATTGGAATAATCGAAGGAAAGTTGGTTCGCGTACAAAAGGGTGTGCTTCCCGATGTTATTTAAAGCTTCATTATTTCAACTAAAGAGAAAAGAAAGAGAAAATTAACAAAAATCAAAAAGAATAAAAAGGAAATGGACGATGAAATATTAATTTCATTTTTTGGGAATTTTGAAGATAACAGGGTTCACATTCGGGAATTTGAAGACAAAAAAACTAAAAGAAACATCCGAGTTACACCCTGAAATAACTCGGGATGCAGAAAAAGTGGCAGGACGGGTCTACTGGGACTCCCTCCTGATCAGGAATGGCATACTCTTCCAGTTTTGGAGTTCAGCGTCTGGTCCCATGTAGAGCACCTCGACGGAGCTAGTCCCTTCCCCTGTCTTGACCATGTGGGTTTCGCAGAGCCTTGCCTCATGTTTTCCCTTACTCTCTTTAGTCGTGAAATCCTCATGATCTTCCTCTTTACGGTCCATAAGCTTTTGTGATATGCGTCCAACAACCACTGGCTCATTCAACCGAGGTGGTTTAATTATCCCCATACCACATAGGCTTGCTTGGGTGCATCAATTTCCTTTTCTAGTTCTGTCTCGGTGATTTTACTCTTCTTTTTCCCTTTCTCTTATTTCTGAGCTGCCTTGGGCTTCCTTTCCGCATCGGCAATAGCAATTATAGATTTTGAGGCTGGATCAAATTCTCTGTCCTCACAGATCATGCCGATTATTGGCCCGTTGTTGTGAACGGGCAACGGGTTAGTGGTCACATTTGGGACATCCTCATCCCTTAACACAATTTTCCCTTGCTCTATTAAATTTTCCACCGCTTGTTTCAGAGTCCAACAGTCATTTGTATGATGGCCCTCTACTCCTGAATGGTATGCACACCTCACACCAGCTTTGTAGGCAGGCAATGCCAGGTTTTGTCTGTTCTGAGGAACCGGCTGCAATAGACCCCTTTGGACCAGTTTCGGGATTAGACTAGAGTAAGATTCACCAATTGGGGTAAAGTTTGGTTTCTTGGGTGGTTTCCAGGGAGGATTATAGTAGTTATGGTGGTAGGTTGATTTCTTGGGAATGGAGGTTGATTTTTGCTGGCATGTGGCTGCGGTCGGGTGAAGGGTTGAGCATTTATGACTGCATATGGTTGCGAAGCATAGGACATTTCTTGATGAGGGTAACAATGTTGAGGGGTTCTTTCTAAAAACATGGGTCTAGGAGCACGGTGTCCTCTTGCACCCGAAGCCGCCATGGACATTTCCTATTTTATCCTACCGTTTGCCATTCCTCCAGACCCGCCTTGGATGGCTTGGGAGGTTGCTCTAATAGCTGATTAGCTCAAAATTCTGCATGTTTTCAATCCATTCTCCACCATTTCACCGATTTTGATTGCCTCTGCAAAAGGCTTGCCCATGGCCAACAACATATTCTGAAAATAGTCCGCTTCCTGTGCTTGAAGAAATACAGTGACCGTTTCCACTTCATCCATTGGAGGCTTCACCCTTTACGCCTGCTCGCGCTATTTGATTGCATATTTACGGAAGCTCTCTGAGGGCTTTTTCTTGAGATTTTCTGGAGTGATTCTGTCTGGCGCAATGTATATATTATATTGGAACTGCCGAACAAAATCTCTGGCAAAGTCATCCCAAATGTGCCATCGAGATATATCCTGATCCATGTACCACTCCGATGCTATGCCCACCAAGCTTTCTCCAAAGTAGGCCATTAATAACTTTTCTTTCCCACCAGCTCCGCGCAGCTGATTACAGTACCTTTTGAGGTGAGCAATGTGATCGCCATGTCCATCATACTTTTCGAACTTTGGCGTATTGAATCCCACAGGCAGGTGCACGTGAGGGAACATGCATAAATCATTGTAATAAACACTTTTCTGCCCGCTTAAACCTTGCATATTCTTGAGACTCTGTTCCAAACTCCTCATCCTCTTTGCCATTTCACCTTGCTCTGGGGCTTTGGGGGTTTTGTCTTTCCCTGGAGTAAGCTCGTATGGTGCTGGGAGTAGGTCTATTGAGGGTACAAAGAAGAGTCGGCCTGAAAAATAGGATTCTGGAATGTGAAGACCGAGGGATCAAAAGTATGCTTCAGTAGTGATGCTTGGGTTGTTGCAGAGGATGGTGGAGCTATAATGATGTTAGGAGAAATTCTAGATGGGATCACCTGAGAGCGAGCCTCAGAGGGTGTTCCGAAAAAGTTAGCAGTCAGGGTAGGTTGGCCTAGAGGAATATTTGGACGACTGATAGGGACAATGGTAACCCCTCCCGATCTAGGGAAAAACTCCGGGAATCCAGGGATAGTGCTTGGGGGTTTCTTCCCGTTGTTCCAAGCATCCCATATTTCCATCAAGCGCAAATGCAGTATTTGATTTTCTTTAGCTGTGTAGGATTCAGAGGTCGGGATCCTAGAGAGTGGGATGTCTTCCGATATGGGATTGCGGGCAAGGCTGATTCACGTCCAAGCAACGGTCATAGTCAATACAACCTGGTCTAATAAGTCCAAGATCGATCCCACAGAGAATTAACCTACCAATTACAACTTACACAACCCAAGAATACTTCCAAATCAAGTTCCCAAAATTTTGAGTATATGTTTATGAGTGGTTCGACTAACTACTTTTGCAAGAATTAAAAAGGTTTAAAAGAAAGAATTGAATGTTAGGTAAAATAATATGGAAAAGGGACTAAGGTATTGATTTCCCCTATTGATGAATCCCTTATCATTATGCTCATACAAATTTTCAATATATTCTATCAATTATGAATGCTATTTGTATCGTAACCCTCTCCCGAGCAATTATAATAATTTACTAGTGCAATCTCCCTAGCTACCCTAGCTAGCTTTAATTTGAACAGTTCACTTAAGATTGCACCCAAGACTTCATTATTCCTAACCCCGTCTTTACGCCTAAAGTTATAGATTCCTCCAATAACCTAGGTGTGGTATTGTTCAACAATATACCTAAATATGCACTCTTTTCCAAGTTATGCACACTAAATAGGCACAGCTAATTGGCGATCCTACCAATTAACTACAACAATAATGAAGTTGAACAAATAAAAATCTAGCTAATAATTTGTAATCACATAAACGATAAGTTCATCACTCAATAGGTTCCATCAAAACCTTAGAAAAGGATTTAGCTACTCATGCTCAAAGAAACAAGAATAATAATTGAATTCATAAAATAAATACTTGATATAAAATAAAGGAATGAGTTGAGAGAGTTCTCTCTTACTAATTTTCTTGCAAAAGTAGTAAAAAATATACAACATGCCTCTATTGGGCGAACTAGAAGTTTATATAGAGGTTTTAGGGCTAAAAACATAATATGTACACAACTAGGAAAGCGCAGACGAACCACGGACAGAACAGTTCTCAGAATCTTCAAAAATCTTCTGCAGGCCTGTTTTTCCGTGGTTCCACCGCGGTCACGGTGAAACCGCGATTTTTAACCCTGTTCCATTGGGAAGTTGGAAAAACTCAAAACATGAAAGTTGTATATCTTTGAGTTATCTTTCCAACTATTATGGAGCCAAAATAGAGTTCTGAGCGAAACGTTATGTCCAATTTACTAGACAGTACGCAATATGCCTCATCCATTCTTCGCTTGTACTACACTATCAAATTTGACCCCCGAACTCGATCCCGGCTTAATTCCTTGAGCTTTACTCAGACTTCAAAGCTCCAAATCACTTAAATTCATTCCATAACATTCATATAGCTCAGAATCACACCTTCCCGGCTATTTTCAACATAAGTTCTTGACTTATACCACACTTTGGCATTTTTCACCATCTTTTGACTCCAAAACTTGCTCTTTTTGTCTTCATTAGCTCATGTGTACCTATAACACACTAAGAACACTAATAAAATCATTTTTTCATAATAAACAATATCAAAACAACAATAAATCGTGATTATTTAGGGCATAAATATAGCCAAATTCACCTATTATCAATACCCCACACTTAAACCTTTGCTCATCCTCGAGCAACCTTAATCACACTTTAGGCCAATTTTAATTATGTCTCCCCCAAAATATGTCACAAAATCCATCTTTCATGATTAACCTAAGATATGCACAATCTTTACATAACCGTAAACTCTCATGCCAACACATTATTGCTTACTCTACTTATTATCAAAAACTTGCAAATTTACCTTCTTCCTCTTGAGTTACACACCCTCACATAGTTTATTGAGAGAAGTTCCCACACATAAACAATTCAGAACATGGAACTTATAAATATCGAAAAAATTCACTCACTCTCAACAAAGAACATTCATATGCATACAGACACACCATAGGCTTGCCCCTAGTGTAATACTCCACTAATCGAGTTATTCAATCATAGATCAAGAGGTCTTTAAGGGTTGTAATGTTGGCTACGGGACGGGTATGATACTTTTGGTTATAGTGGCTAACCTCCCTAAGCACTTTTCTTTTCTTTTTCATAACTTCCCTTTTAGTTTCCTTCCTTATGTCTCCCCTAAACATTCATTCACCTTTATTTACTTTTAATCCCCACTTTTCTTTTGTTGGTGTACTGGCCTTTCTAATTTTCATATATACATTGATCTAGCTCTTTTTCTCAAAATTTCTCTCTTTTTCTTTTTTTTTTCTTATTGCTTTGCAACACATTTACACTATTTTGGCTAGTTCACTATTTCTACCATTCATTCTTGATTTTCCCTTTTTCAATTTTCCTTCACCCCACACTTAGACTTTTGCATATTTATTACAATACAAGTGCTCCTAGGAGGTAAAGTAGAACAATATAATAATTTGAAGTACATTCAAGGGTTATCAAAGAATAGGCTTTAAGCTCAAAGGGGTTAACTAGGATATTATTTACGGGTGAATTCATGTCTATTGGTTTATGGGGTTACACAAAGTAATGCCCCTATCCTTTCTACAACCAAACAACTTCTATTTCGCTTTTCAAACACACAGGGCAAGTTCTAGGTATCATGTAAAACATATAATGTAAGTAAAATCTCACACACACATAGCATGCAACTCATTTAGAATCCGGTTCATCTACAAAGTCCTATCAATGTTAAAGCAAGCTTTATAGTGCAATTTTAAGGCATATTTAGAATCTACAGTCAAGCTTAGATAATACATTCTCAAGTTCAATTAAGCTTTGCTAATGTGCATACTTGGGGTTGCATTTTACCCTTTGCCCTCTAATCCTAAAAAAGAAAAATCTACCTAACCCGGTTCAATAAAAACCCTTGGAAAAGAAATGTGGTCAAAAGAAAAATCAAGGGGGAGGTGATACACTACCTAGAAAAAGAAAATAAAAGAAAGAAAAATTCCTACGTGGATTGCTTCCCTCAAGAGTACTTGTCCTAAATAGTCCGTCATCAGGAAGAGTCCTCTACTCATATTTTTGGATTTTTAAATTTTCTGATTTTTGTTTTGTATTTTTTTATTCCGACTTAGACCCTTAAGAAACTCGTCACCAAATGTCCATCATCGGGCCAAGCCAGCTATTATTATTTACAGCTACATCTACTATATACAATATATACAAGATAGGTTTCCCACCCCACACTTAAAATCATGCCATGTCCTCATGGCATAATAATTAATGTACAATACAGAATGGTGAGAAAACTTACCTGGGATCTACCCCGTGTCTAGCAACTTTATCACTTTCTTTTTCACTATATGCTTCATATTCGGGTTCAGCCTTCTTTTGCGTTTCCTGGAGGGTTTGTGTCCCTCTTCTAGGAGAATTTTGTTCATGCAGTATGCGGGGCTGATCCTCTTTATGTCTGCCATGGTCCAACCAATGGCAGTTCTACATTCCTTGAGTACCTGTAATAGCTTTTGAGCATGTGCATCTAGCAAACCAGATGAGATTGTCACGGCCCAAATCGAGTGACATGACCGGCGCCTGACTGTGTAGCCCCAGTAAAGCGGACCTGGGTGCCTTTCTATCACACGCGTTACCCCTGTTTGTTCATTAGTTAGAAACCAAGGATTTTACCAATTTATAACTGATTTCACACTATACAAACATAACCATGCGAGTGATTCATTAACAAGTTTACCGTTTTTGTTTTTTTACAACGCCCGACATAATATATACATAAGACTGGAATCCCACAGTTTACATGTCTACAGAGCCTCTAGGATACAAAAGGGAATACAATACTTGCCGGTAACAAGGCTCCGGCTATACCTTACAAAATCCAAAATAAAGTCCAAAATAAAAGTGGCATGATCCACATAGGGCCCCGAGCAAGAAAGGGGCTCACCAAAATGGGCAGTGGAAGATGAAGGATACTACTGCCGAGGAGCTGAAGTGCCTGCTACTGATCCACCTACAATCATAACACAAATGTAGCGTTCCCGGCAAAAGGGACGTCAATACACTAGAATTGTACTGGTATGTATGAACAAACTTTGTCCCAAGTAAACTCAAGCCATTAAATTACATCACGTATTAATTAAGCCAACCAATCATGTTTTGCATATTTTCCTCATTTCAGATAATTCTCAACACAAAGCACGTTCTAAGATCAACAAGTAGAACAATAACCCATCAATCACGTAAAACACAAGTAGTAAAACAAAGGGGCAATCAGTGCCCCACAGGTTGCAAACTCTCCTGTTGTCTCCTTTCACAATTTCACATCAATGATTTTATATCAATTTCAATAACGATTTCGATCGCTTTCCATCCTTATTACCTCGTCCACCCTTATTACCTCGGCCACCCTTATCACCCCAACCCACACCATATTACTTCATGTTGCGGCACGCAACCCGATCCCACCATACAGTTTCAATCACAACAATCACAAACAGCAAATAAGGCACTACACCAAACTACAACAAGTTCAAATAAGCAACTTACAATTCGATTCATATTCTCAAATATTTTTCAAACTGAATTCACAACCAAATTACCATGTTTTCCATATTCGAGAGTGCCCACATAAGTATGTTCAACAATTTACCACAGTTCAAATGTTTCATCTCTTTCCACAAGAAGCCATGTATGCCATCACAACAATTTGTTATCAGTTCTTTACCAATTCTAGTTCCCTTGTTATCCTTCAACTCATATTTCATAACACACCACATGTATTTCAATATCAACTTAATACCCAACAATGAAATCAAAGAATTTCATACGATTTCTCAAATTAACACATGCCAAAAACAATTTTCACACATTTGGGCGATTTTACAAGAATCAAAATTAGCCATACATACCTCGTTTAAGCTTTCCTTAAGTTACTACGACGTTTCGGAAATTCTAGCAATCCCAACCTACTTGAAACATAGCAAAATTAAACATAATTTAGGAAGACATTTATGGTTTCAGCTCCTTGCAACATTTTATCAAACACTAGTTGGGCGTCTTGATTTTTAATACTCTTTTACAATATTTTCCTTCATTCCAAAACCCAATCTTTACCTATTTATGTTCATCAATCTTCCCCCAACTCTATTTGCACAAGCATGCATACATAACACTACCCTACCAAGAATCATACCTCAATAACACATTTCACAACCTCTACAATACTAACATAACCTAGGTTAGGAACCCATGGATGCCAATCACCCTCCTATGAGTTCTATTGTATGTATCTTACATAAATAATCACCATAGAGTAGTTGGAGATGATAAACATACCTCTTGTAGTAAGAATTTTAAGAATCTCCACTTGAGGTGTTCTTGAAGAATTCAAGAATTAGAAGGAAAATCTAAGGATTTTGAAGATTAATCCTTGTTAGTATAAGTGTTTAAGGGGTAGAAATTACTCAAAGAACTATAAAAATCTTACCTTAGATCATTGGGATGAAGTTTGGGATGAAACCCTCTTGAGAGAGCAAGTCAAAACCCCAAAAATGAGTTGGGAACACTCTAGGCCGGTCTTTGGGGTATTAAAACTATCCAGGTGCGCGAAATGTTGCCCAGATGCGCGAAGTGTGCAAGCTTCGCGCATTTTCCTAAGCATTCTGCCTCAGATGCGCGAAGTGTGCGCGAAGTCCATTTCGCGCAAGCTTTCGCGCATCTGCCACCTGACGAGTAAAATGATCATAACTTTCTGTATACACCTCCAAATGACTAACAGTTTGTTGCGTTGGAAACTAGACTCAAAGGGATTTAATTGGATAGGTTGATCCTCACACAACTCTTTATATAACTGGAGATATGATCGTTCAAAATGAGGTCTTGTGCGCACTCTTTTACAGATTTCGTCTAATATGCAATTTTCCATCTTGGATTAGGCTTAGGCCTCTCCTTAGACCCTAAATCACTTATAATAAGACTTATACCCTTATTAACATATCTAATTAATATCCATAATATTATGAATCCTTATTTGCACACGAGATAAAACAATGTAGCCTACATTAGCATGACGAAATCTTAAATAACTCGAAAAAAATTTCCGGGGCCTTACATTCTCCCCCCCTTAGGATCATTCGTCCTCGAATGAGGATTGAGGTCCATTCACTAGCCTTCCTTATGTAACTTCAGTTTGTTCACATCATGAAATATATCAATAGCCACGAATTTGGCTAACTCCATAAATTTTCGAAATTTTCGCCAGAGTTTTCTTTGTAATATGGACATATCCACCTGTTAGAGAGCCCCCGAAATACATAATCCAACAACAATACACAATTACAACACTTTCCATAGCTTGTATACACTTCCTTACCTCAATGATCACACATATTATATCACATTGTTACATTTGCGCATAAACTAGCTAATTCAATGAGTCCTTACCTTATTTAACCGTCTCAATACACCATGTACACATAAACAAACCATTATCAATCTACACTTACTATTAGTTGTTTACTTAACAAATGAATCTTTATAAGACTTCCATTTATCAAGAAAGGTTTAAGTGACCCAAGGTAACAACACATACAACTCATTCCCAAATGAAGGAAACTTTACTAACACTAAGAGGGAAACAACTTGGACAAGACAATAGTTACTAGGAGTAGAAGGATCGCCTAATTTCTACTAAGCTTGATCAAACAAATGGGGGTACTTTTCCTTCATCTCTTTTTCTGCCTCCCGCGTGGCCTCCTCAACTTGTTGACTTCGCCACAATACTTTAACAGAGGCAACTTCCTTATTTCTCAACTTACCAACTTGCCTATCAAGGATGGCAACCGGAACTTCTTCATATGACAAATCCTCATTAACCTCAATAGCCTCGACCGGCATGATGGTGGATGGATCTCCAATCACTTTCTTCAACATGGACACATGGAACACGGGGTGCATTGATGACATTTCAGGAGGCAACTCCAGCCTATAAGCAACTTGCCCGATTCTTTGAACGATCCGATATGGCCCAACATACCTAGGACTCAATTTCCCTTTCTTTCCGAAACGCATGACTCCCTTCATAGGAGATACCCTCAAGAACACCCAATCATCGACTTGAAACTCCAAATCTCTTCGGTGAACGTCTGCATAGGATTTTTGGCGACTCTGTGCAGTTTTCATCCTCTCCTGAATAACCTTAACATTTTCCATAGCTTCGTACACCAGATCTGGCCCTAGCAATTTTGCTTCACCTACTTCAAACCATCCGATTAGCGACCTACACCTTCTCCCGTACAATGCCTCAAATAGGGCCATCTGAATGCTAGTATGAAAGCTATTATTATAAGCAAATTCTATCAGTGGTAAGTGTTCATCCCAATTACCTTTGAAATCCAGGACACAAGCCCGCAACATATCTTCAAGCGTCTGAATAGTCCGCTAGGCCTGACCATCGGTCTGCGGATGGAAGGCTGTGCTGAGATTCACCTGAGTTCCCAAACCTTGCTGAAACTTCTTCCAAAAATTTGCCGTGAAATGAGCCCCACGATCCGAGATAATAGAAAGCGGAGTGCCATGAATTCTTACTATCTCCTTGATATATAACTTTGCATATTGCTCCGTAGTATCAGTGGACTTGACTGGCAAGAAGTGAGCTGATTTGGTAAGTCGATCCACTATCACCCATATTGAGTCGAACTTACGGTGAGTGTGAGGTAACCTCACCACGAAATCCATATTGATCATCTCCCATTTCCACCTTGGTATTTCTATAAACTGAGTTAATCTACCGGGCCGTTGATGCTCGGCCTTCACTTGCTGACAGTTCGGGCATTTAGCTACAAAGCTTCTCACATCCCTTTTCATACCGTTCCACCAATAAATCTCCTTGAGATCATGATACATTTTCGTGGAACTTGGGTGCACAGAATACCTAGAAATATGAGCCTCTGCCATTACTCTCTCCCGAAGTTCGTCCACGTCCGGGACACATAGCCTACCTTGGCACCGCAATACACCATCCTCGCTATAGAGTACAAATGCTGAGGCCTTGTCATTCATAACTACTTCCTTCACCCGAACCAATGCTGGATCCATAAATTGTTTTTCCTTGATTTACGCAACCAATGATGATTCCGCTCCATTATGAACCAAAACATTCCCCTCATCTGACGTCGAGATACGAACCCCCAAACTGGCCAATTGTTAAACCTCCCGAGCTAGGGGTCTCTGATCCACACCCAAATGAGCCAAACTACCCATGGATTTTCGACTAAGAGCATCGGCTACCACATTTGCTTTCCCCGGATGGTACAATATGTTCATATCATAGTCTTTGAGTAGTTCTAACCACCATCGTTGTCTCAGATTCAGCTCCTTCTGTTTGAACAAATACTGGAGGCTCTTGTGGTCTGAAAACACATCTACATGAACCCCATAAAGCTAGTGCCGCCATATTTTCAAGGCAAACACAACAACTGCAAGCTCCAAATCATGCGTCGGATAATTCTTCTTGTGATTCTTAAGTTGCCTGGAAGCGTAAGCTATGACTTTCTCGTGCTGCATCAATACACATCCCAAACCAAACCTGGAGGCATCACAATAAACTACAAATCCCTCTGTGCCTTCTGGCAAGGCCAATACCGGTGCCGAGGTCAATCTTGACTTCAATTCTTGGAAACTTTTCTCACATGCACCGGACCACTGGAAATTAATAGCCTTCTGCGTTAATTTAGTCAATGGGGAGGCGAGGGTTGAAAATCCCTCCACGAACCTCCGATAGTACCCTGCTAAACCCAAGAAGCTACGAATCTCTGTCGGGGTCGTAGGTCTAGGCCAATCTTTCACTGCTGCAATTTTATGAGGATCCACTTGAACCCCTTCACTGGAAATAACATGCCGCAGAAAGTCTACGGACTCCAACCAAAATTCACATTTCGAGAACTTGGCATATAATTGGTGCTGATGAAGGGTATGCAATGCCGGTCTGAGGTGAATGGCATGATCTTCCCTGCTCCGAGAGTAGATGAGGATGTCGTCAATGAATACAATTATGAAGGAATCTAGGAATGGCTTGAAAACCCGATTCATAAGGTCCATAAAAGCTGCTGGGGCATTGGTTAGCCCAAAAGACATAACCAAAAACTCGAAGTGGCCATAACGAGTTCTGAAGGCGGTCTTAGGAATGTCCTGCTCTCTGATCTTCAATTGGTGGTACCCGGACCGTAGATCAATTTTAGAGAAAAACTTTGCTCCTTGCAATTGGTCAAACAGATCATCCACCCGAGGCAAAGGATATTTATTCTTGATGGTGACTTTGTTGAGCTGCCGATAATCAATACACATTCGAAGTGATCCATCCTTCTTTCTGACAAAAAGAACCGGAGCACCCCACGGTGACACACTCGGTTGTATGAACCCTTTCTCTAATAAATCCCTTAGCTGATCTTTTAGCTCCCTTAACTCTGCTAGCGCCATTCTGTATGGTGGAATAGATATTGGCTTAGTATCCGGCAATACATCAATCCCGAAATTGATCTCCCTATCTGGCGGGATCCCTAGAAGCTCATCCGGAAAAACCTCGGGAAATTCATTTACAATTGGCACGGACTCGAGGGTAGGCACATCTGAGGTGGTGTCTGTCACCAGGACCAAATGATAGATACACCCCTTCTTAATTATCTTCGAAGCCTTAAGGTAGGAAATAAACCTACCCCTTGGCACTACACCATTTCCTCTCCATTCAATAACCGGCTCATTAGGGAACTCGAGCCTCATGACTCTCGTCCGACAGTCAAGCTTGGCAAAGCACGAATAGAGCCAATCCATCCCCATAATTATATCAAAATCTACCATCCCAAGATCAATGAGATCGGTTGTGGTAACACGACCACTCACCGTAACAACACAATTCTTATAGACTCGTGAGGCCATAATAGAATCACCAACCGGAGTCGATATAGAGAACGGCTCATGAAGCTGTTCGAGTTCTACCCTAAAACTTGAAGCAATGAATGGGGTAACATAAGACAAGGAAGACACCGGAACA